>JAJPUD010008956.1:0-10269 GCA_023553655.1 Myrmecobius fasciatus
GAAGGGAGAAAGCTCCTTGTAGTCAGGATGACCTGATTATTTCAAATATCACCTCTTCTGCATTCTGACTTTTGTATAGCTCTAAGCAACCACCTAAAAATTTTACAATACTCCAGGCAACTCTCTAAGAGTCTAAGCTGACCAAATTTCCTTAACTTCATTGATTATAGCAGTTTAATGACTAGAAATTCCCTACACAAAAGAAAGCAGGTCCTAGGAAAATAAGCAATTAACAAACAAAATCACCCCCTGAAAACCCAATAAATTAAAGAATGCCGTTAAATCCATGATTATATATAGCAAGTATTTTTTTTCTCCTTGTGACCCCTTTTCATCCAAGAATTTTACATAACCACATCTTGAATCAGAGTTGAGTTGTTTCTCATGATGTTCATGGATGTGTGGTGCAAATTGTTCATGTTGTATTTTCGGGATCATGGCTTCAATGCATGTTGCAACATGGGCAAGCACTGCCAGGAATACTTCAGATCCTTTATGCATTTGATTTTGAATTAATTTTTGGTCTTTGCATTCAGAAACCTTTTCCCATTGCTTTATTTTTTTTGCAACCTCCATATTCAATTACAGGACCTCAAATATGATCGCAAACTAAATAACTATAAACTAACTACAGTTTAAGAAGCCTTGATATATAGCATGGATTTTTGTAGGACAGTCGATAGAGTATTGAACATGCACACAATAATTTGATTAGAATCCACACTTATTTAATGTGTGGCAACATGTAAGAAACTTTTTTATTCTCAGTTTATTCATCTGTACAATGGATGTGAAAATAAATATAATATCCACATTATGTTGACAGTATCAAAGAAGGAAATACATGAAATAAGAATTAAAAATCTAAAAGCACCATATCATTGGCCTTTGTTACCATCATTAGCATAATTATCACAAAATCATAGAATTTAAGGACAATATACATATACATATATACATACATACATACATACATATATATATAATAAATTCAATACATAAACAGAATCCCCATTATAATATCAATCATTCAATTAATAAACATTTATTTGGCATGTATCAGGCAATGTGCCAGATTCTGAGGTTACAAAGACATAAAAGAAGAGGAAGAAACCTCTACATTGTAACACATCTGGTCATCCACTTTTTCTTGAAGACCTCTAAGGAAGGAGAAGGTACCACTTCCCAAAGAAGTCCATTTAACTTTTGGCAAAGGTCTGAGACAATGATTTTCATGACATCAAGCCCACATCTATTTCTTTCCAATTTCTACTCATTTTTCCTGCTTTTACCTTCTGCTGCCAAATAGAAGAGGGCCTATCCTCTTCCTCAATTAGTCTTTCACATATTTGAACCCATCTCATGTATTCTTTCTCACTCCAATCCTTCATTTCTCTAGAATAAATACACACAATTACCTTAACTAATTTATGGAAACTTAAGGAAAGACTTAATATACTAATACGTCTTCACTGAGTCTTATATTTTGTTTTTTGTAACTGGGATACAAAAGCCATAATGAACTCTTTTCCATGGAATTCACAATTATGTAATTGTGAAGATGTGGTCTTTCTCTCAAATGCTACCTATAGCCATAGAATTTTACTGATTATATTAAGTCATTATTTAGTCTAGTTAACTAATTTTATGTAAAGGAAAATTGAAGTATAGGCAAAATAAATGATATTCATTTAAAGTCATACTTGAGAAATTTAGGTTTACTCAGTTACAAGCTGGGATACAACCTTTCTTACAAAATTTCCTATTTCCTAAAGAGAATTATATATGTTGGAGCAGTTAGATGGCACACTAGATAGAGCACCAAGAGTCAAGAGTATCCAAGTTCATATCTGTCCTCAAACACTTAACATTTACTACCTCTGTGATCCTGGGCAAGTCATTTCACCCCAACTGCCTAGCAAAAGAAAAAAAAGAAAGAAAAGAAAGAAAGAAAAGAGAAGAAAAGAATCATAAATGTTTCGCTTTTGTATGTATACACACATATCTATCTATATATTATTTAAAACATTATTGGTTATGAAAGATTTAAATCAGTGAAGAAAAGCCAGAATAGAAAATGAAACATGCTTTTAATACTTCATAAGAGGGAGAAAGTCAAGTTAATCATATTCTACCAAATAGCAAAGATTTCACAGAGGGATATGAATTCTTGTGAATTAATAACTTATCACCCACATACTAATTTCCTACTATGATTAAAGTTAAGAATGCCTTTCAGATATTTTTTATTAACATATTACAATATTAATTGGCCTATGTATAATTGAGGGAAGTAAGTTTCTTGTTACTGTTCTTAGATTCTTTTTTTTTATGTGAGATGTGAGTTAATTAATTTTTCTCTTAATGGGCTTTTCACAGACATTCAACGAACTTTAAAAGATGTCTCATGTTGAAAATCCAGGTTCATATTTACTTTCAACAAAGAAATTCACTTGAGCCTTAATATTTTATCACATTATCAGACTCTGTACCCCTGGCCCCAGACTAGGAAGAGATAAGATAGTAATATAAATGAAAGTACATTCCTAAACATTAAATCCCCCCCACACATTCATTTCCACTCACATGTGGTTGTTCTTTTTATCACTGAAATGGGAACACAGTGACAGGTAAGTGATGATGAGACAATTGTAGCGATATCTACTTTTACTCTAGCAGTCGCTGTATCATTTAACAAGAGGAAAGGAAAGAAAACAATGATATAAAACTGGCAAACTGGAGACTATGTCAGATTCATTTTCTCAGTAATCTTGGATCTCCATTGTTAAAACATTTGCTATGCAGGACTGTAGAAGCATTTTCCAAAAATCTGCAACGAATTGTCCTTTTGGAAGATTTTATCTTTCAATATGAATATAGGAGGGCAGATGACAGTGATCAGCAATGTACAGGCTTTTATGTAGCTGAATGGTACAGTGCATAGAGCATTGCATCAGGAGTCAGCAAGACACCAGTTTAATATAGCCTGAAACACTAGGTGAATGACCAAGCAAGTCATTCAATTTCTTTCTGCCTTAATTTCCTCAATTGTAAAATGGAGATATAACTGAAACATAGTTTACAAGGTTGTCGTGATGATTAAATGAGATAATACTTGTAATACATTTCTTATATTTTGAAGAAAGGCCTATAATGCTAGTTATTATTACACAAGAGCGAATTTATAGGAAGTAAGAAGACTTGATATGCATTAGTAAGTTTTAATGAGACACATGCATATGACTTTTCAATCTAAAAGGGACTGTTAGTCTCATATAATCCAACATCCCATTTTTTTTCTTTTTTTTTTAAATTTTATTTTATTTGCATAACATATGTGTGGGTAATTCTTCAACAATAACCCTTACATAGCTTTCCGTTACAAATTTTTCCCCCCAACTTCCCCACCCCTTCCCTAGATGGCAGGATATCCACTACATGTTAATTATGTTAAAATATTGGCAAATCGAATATATCCAACATCCCATTTTATCAGAGAAAAAAACATATACTCAGAGAATGAAATTATCTGATAGAGCTAGAAAAGGAAAACAAGGCAATTCTAAACTTGTGTAGTGCCTTGTTTCATGTAACATTTTATATCCTTTTCATTGTAAGAAATGCAAAGAATTATAAAGTATTAATGGAATCTTCAAAACAGAATTGTTAAGTTGCTGAGTTTTATATATACATTCATTGTTTCATCATAATCAATAACCATTCATATTCATAAAATATTTTATGAATACATCATAAACAACATATAAATCAAATAATGCAAATAGCATCTCAAATGACTCCTTAGTTTGATGAGGGAGGTTCATGTGAGGGAGTTTGGAAGCTTCCTACTGGAGCATCTTTCATATTTAAGAACCCCATATGGTTGTTCTTCAATTATGGGTCTGAATTACTCCTTGGACTCTTTTAAAAAATTTCCCCTTTCTCTTGTTTACAACTTTTTCCTGTCTCTGAACTTCTATTTCCCTTCCCCCGTATCCCTATCTTCTATATTAGTGTTCTTGACAGTTAATTGCTTATTTTCTTCAGAGCTATTGGTGTACTATCTCTATCTCTATCTATTTATCCAGCAATATGTATGTCTACACACATATGTATTTATGTGTCTATGCTTTTGTATAATGCAATGTGTGTGTATAATGCAATGTGTGAGTGTGTGTTTACACACATACATATACATGTGTATATATACTTACTAACTAACTTGGAAGAACTTATAACTTATAGAATCTCATAACTGGCTCTGAATCTAGCAGGAAAAGCCCTTAGACTTGGGACAATATTCACCCCCCTGGAATATAAACAAGCAAACAACTACAACAAAAGAACTTGATCGAACTTGATAGAGAGTTACTATGCTGACAAGAAGGACAAACTCAGAAGAATATAACAGAATTGAAATGAATTGGGCTCAGGTCCAAGAAGTACTTTTGAAAGAGCTCAAAAAAGAATGCTAGGTAGAGGAAAAATTGGCAAAGGAAATCGGAGTAATGCAAGAAAATCATGAGAAAAAAAGAATCAACAGGTTGTCAAAGCAGGCACAGAAAAGTACTGAAGGAAAAAAAGCATTGAAAAAAGAGTAGAATAAAATGGTAAAAGAAGCAGAGAGAGACAGACACACACACACACACACAGAGACAGAAAAAATAGAGAGAGAGAAAGAGAGAAGGGGGGGGACGCCTTAAAAGGTAGAATTGGCCAAATGGAAAAGGAGTTTAAAAAATCCCTGAAGAAAATAATTCCTTAAAAATTAATATTGGAAAAGTGAAAGTGAATGGCTCTATGGGACATCAGAAGCAATAAACCAAAATCAAGAGTATGAAAAAAATAGAAGAAAATTGTTTGTAAGGGTTTAATTAATGAAAGTCATCTGAAGGTCTTTAGGTATGTAATATGGGGTCCCTATTGGGGTGAAAGCCATTACAAGAACACTGTATCCAGTAAATTACTTTGTGTGTACCTGATAACTTACTCAAACTGACTAGGACCAGCCTTGAGTATGTGAACTATGGCTATAGCAAGCCATAACAAGGACACAATGCTCAGAACCTAACCTCCACAGAGACCAGTAGATAACGCTGGGTGTCAATGCACTCACACACCAAAATGGCATGATGTCCAAATGCTGGACCATACCCCCAAATCAAAACTGCTTGCTAAGTAAAACACAAATGCATCAACCAAATTACAATAGCATATGTAATGATGCTCTATGGCCCCTCCTCCTTTTGTTTGACTTCTATATTTACTATGGGATTTGGGGGTGGGATTGTGGGGAGGCATTAAATAATCTGACCACCTCCCCTGACTGCAAATTTACCCGTTGGTTGGGAGAATTCCTTGGTAAGAGAACTCTGGACCTGAAAATGGCAGGAACTCAATGAATAGTCTGACTGCTGTGCCAGACTTGAGAAATCCATTGACTCATCTGGTATTCCAGATTGTGCTGCAATCTCAGTAACTCATATGATCATACAGATTATATAATCACAATGGTGCTCCCAGCTTCTTACTTCAGTTTCAATTTGCCCCTTTGGTGGAGGGGTGCCCTTTGGTCTGGTTCTATTAAAAAAAATCAGAGCTAAACAGAAAACTTAATCTTCAAACAAGGACTCAAGAGAAGCGGTAAATTATATATATATATATATATATAATTTAAAGGTTAACCTGGGAACAACATTGGAAAATGATATCTGTAACTCTTGAAAACTGTATCTGTTACTGGAACAATTAGGGCATACATGGACAGGAGAGTTTGGTTGTGAGTGGAGTCTGATGTGATACTATCAAAGAAAAAGACATTAAGGAGTGGGAAAAGGACTGTGCTGAGCAAAGAGGAATGGGGAGATATAATGGGACAAATTGGATCACATTAAAGACACAAGACCTATTACAATTGAGAGAAGGAAGGGATGTGATTGATCACTGCCTGAAACCTGATCTCATTAGTTTTAGCTCAAAGTGGGCATAGCTTAATCATTTAGTTAATTTATCTTATCCTATAAAGAAGTAGAAAGAGAAAGAGGAAAGAAAAGAAAGAAGCTGGATAGAAGGAAGGGCAGAGACATTAGGAGAGAGGGATAAAAGAAGGGGAGTTGGATGATAGAAGATAGGGCAGGTAGTGGGTGGGTTGAGTTAAAAAACAAAATACTGTTAAGGAAGCACAAGGAGGAAAGGAATAACAAAAAATATATACAGGGGAGAAAATAGGATACAGGGAAATACAGAGTTGGTCATTATAATTGTGAATGTGAATGGGATGAACTCTCCCATAAAGTGGAAGTTCATAACAGATTAAAAAACAGAATCCTATAATATATTGTTTACAAGAAACACATCTGATGCAGAGAGATACATACAAAATAAAGGTAAAAGGTTGAAGCAGAATTGACTATATTTCCGCTGAAGTAAAAAAAACAAAAACAAACAAAAAAAAAGAGGTAGTAATTCTGATCTCAGATAAAACAAAAATAAACATAGATCTAATTAAAAGAGACAAGGAAGGAAAATACATCTTAATAAAAGGTACTAGAAATAATGAAGAAATAATGATACTAAATGTATATCTACTAAGTGGTAGAGCAACCAAATTCCTAGAAAAGATATAACCCAGATACAGGAAGAAACAGACAGCAAAACTATATTAGGAGGGGACCTCAATTTTCCTCTTAGAGCATTAGGGAAATCCAACCACAAAATAAACAAGAAAAAAAACTAGTTTGGTTAATAGAATCATAGAAAACCTATATATGATAGATCTCTGGAGAAAATTGAATAGAGACAGAAAGGAATATACCTTTGTCTCAGCAGTACATGATAGCTACACAAAAATTGAATCTGTATTAGGGCATACAAATCTCACAATCAAATAAAGATAGGCAGAAATAGTAAATGTTTCCTTTTCAGATTATGGAATAAAATTTTATTCAAAAAAGGACTAGGGAAAGAGACTAAAAGCTAATTGGATATTAAATAATTTAATTCTAAATAATGAGTGGGTCAAATAAATCATAGAAACAATCCATAATTTCATCCAAAAGAATCACAATAATGAGACAATATACCAAAACCTATGGAATATAGCTAAAGTAGATTTTAGAGGAAATTTTATCTCCATGCATCTAAATATCTCTAATCTAGTTACATGAATAAAATAAGAGAAAGAGGCACACAACTAAAAATCCTAGAAAAGGAACAAATTACACCCCCCCCAATTAAACACCAAATTAGAAATTCTGAAACTCAAAAAAGAGATTAATAAAATTGAAACTAAGAAAATGATTGAACTAATTAATAAAACTAAGAGTAGGTTTTATGAAAAAAAACTAAATCAATAAATCATTTTATAATTTTTCACAGTCAATGTTTTTGATAAAGCTCTCATTTCTAAAATATATTAAGAACTGTGCCAAATTTATAAGAATATAAGTCATTCCCCATTGTTAAATGGTAATAGGATGTAAAAAGACAATTTTCAGATGAGAAAAATTAAGCCATCTATAATCATATGAAAACATGCTCTAAGTCCCTGCTGATTAGAGAAATGAAAATTAAAACAACTCTGACATACCAGGTCAAACCTCTCCAATTGACTAAGATGACAGGAAATAATAATGATAAATGTTGGAGGGAATCTGGGAAAACTGGGATACTAATGCATTGTTGGTAGAGTTATGAAATGATCAAACCATTCTGGATAGTAATTTGTAATTATGCCCAAAGGACTCTCAACTGTGCATACTACCAAGCAGTGCCATTACTGGGTCTCTATCCTAAGGAAATCATAAAGGAGGGAAAAGGACCTACATGTACATGTTAATGAAAAAATATGAATAATCTGATTTTAGAAAGATCTGGAAAGATTTACATGGAATGATGCTGAATGAAACAAGCAGAAATAGGAATACATTATACACAGTAACACTAAGAATATGAGATGATCAAGTATGAAAGACTTTGTTCTTAGTGGTTCAGTGATCCAAGGCAATCCCCATAAACTTTGAATAGAAAATGCCATCTACATCTAGAAAAAGAATGATGGAGCCTGAATGTAAATCAATAAATTCTATGTTCACTTCTTTTTTTTCTGTTTTTTTTTCCTCTCCCATAGTTTTCCCCTCTTGTCCTAATTTTTCTCTCCAAACACCATTAATGAAGCAATGCGTATTAAAATTAATTAATTAAATTTAATTAAAAAATAAGAAAATACATCATATTCCCCTTCTAAATACCTCATTTCACAAAAATATAGAGAAAAAAAATAAAATTTATAAGTAAACAAGTCATTTGCCAATTGATAAATCATGAAAGCATATGAAGAGGCAGTTTTCAGATAAAAAAATTTAAATAATCTATATCCATTTAAAAATACTCTCTCTAACCATTGATTAGAGAAATGAAAATTAAAACAACAATTAAATAGTATTTACTTTACAATGGGTCTGTAGAGGTAAGTGGTAAACATAGGTCACCCAACTTTATCAGACTTACAAAATGAGAGTCAGTAGCAGAGCCCATAATTGAAAACTTATCAGATTGGCTAATATGATAGAAAAGTAAAATAATAAATGTTGAAGGAGCTGTAGGGAAATGGTGACACTGAAGCACTGTTAATGGAGTTATAAACTGATGCAATCTTTCCAGAGATCAATGTGATACTCTATCCAAAGGGCTTTAACTCTTTGTATTCTCTTTGGCCTAGTAATTTACTACTAGCTCAGTATTGCAAAGAGACTTTTTTAAAAAGTAAAAGAACCTATATGTAGATATATAGCATTAAACTCTTTTTTTTGTGGACAAAGAATGGGAAATTGAGATATATAGTCCATCAATTGAAGAATGGCTGAACAGCTTGACCAGCAGATCTACTACAGTAGATGATTGTGGTGGTATGCTTTTGTGCTATAAGAAATGATGAACAAGATGTTTTCAGAAAAAGCTGGAAAGATATATAAAATAAGGCAAAGTGAAATGAGCAGAACCAGGACCAGTAATATGGTATGATGATCAAATGTCAATCACTTAGCTATTCTCAGCAGTACAATGATCCATGACAATTTCAAAGAATTCAAGATGAGAAATTATATTCTCCTCCAGGGAAAGAATGAATGGAGTCTGAATGCAAAAAGAATTATACTTTTTTCTTATTTCTTTTATTTTTCTTAGTTTTTTTTTAGTTTTTGTCTATGTTTCACAACATAACTAATTAGGAAATTTGTTTTGTATGACTGCACATGTATAAACTCCATCAAATCCCTTGCCTTCTTAATAAGGGAGGGGAGTGGAGGAGAAAAAAAGATTATACACAACTCAAAAATTAAAGAAAAAAAGAATGTTAAAACTGCTTTTATATGCAAGTAGGAAAAATGAACAGTGCCTTAGAGGTAGGCAGGCTTTTAGCAGAATTGAGTGGGATATATATATATATATATATATATCCCATACATATATATATATGTATGTTTCCTCATCAGTAAAATTACTGTAATATATATATGTATATATGTATATCAGTTTCCTCATCATTAAAATTAAGATTCTGTATTCTAATTTTAATAATTTATGAATTTAAATAATTCAAAAAAGTTCATACCTGAAATGGAATCTTTTTTACTGTACAAGATAAGCAGTCACCCAGACTTTTAAACATCAAGCTTCTTACTCTATTCTATATCATGTTATTTCTGTGATATCTTTCAACACAGCTTGTGGAGGAATATTTATAACTTCCCTTGTCAATTATTTCTTTGGGAATTATTTTTTATTTTCAATTTAATGAAAAGAAGAAAAATTTAATAATCTAAAAGATTATTATATGATGTTAGATTGGCTTTGTATTATCCTGTGATTGGAATCTGGGCACAAGTTTTCAAGTGTGAGCTCTGCTACCATCTCATTTTGTGAGTCCCAAAGTTGGGTACCCTCTCTTTATTACTTAGCACTATAGACTCACTGTAAGGAAAACATGATTGAATTCTTAGACTACCATAAAATCAGACACTGAGCTCTCTGAGGACAGGGACTGAATTTTAACTTTATTTTTGTATTCCTAGTACTTAGCACAGTGAATGTCTGGCAGATAGATGGTAGATTCTTTTTTTTTTTTTTTTTTATAAAGCTTTTTATTTACAAAACATAAGTGACCTTTCAACATTGACCTTTGCAAAAAAACCCGTTTTTTTCCCCAAGCTTTTCCTTTCCTTCTCCCCACCCCCCACCCCTAGATGACAGGTAATGTAATACATGCTAGAT
>JAJPUD010008956.1:10669-22064 GCA_023553655.1 Myrmecobius fasciatus
TCTTAATTTGCATTTCTCTGATCAATAGTGACTTGGAGCACCTTTTCATGTGACCGGAAATAGTTTCAATTTCTTCGTCTGAAAATTGTCTGTTCATATCTTTTGACCATTTGTCAATTGGAGAATGGCTTGAATTCTTATATATTTGAGTCAATTCTCTATATATTTTAGAAATGAGGCCTTTATCAGAACCTTTGGATGTAAAAATATTTTCCCAGTTTACTGCTACCCTTCTAATCTTGTCTGCATTCATTTTGTTTGTACAAAAACTTTTCAACTTGATATAGTCAAACTTACCTATTTTGTGATTAATGATGACCTCTAGTTCTTCTTTGGTCACAAATTCCTTCCCCCTCCACAGGTCTGAGAGGTAAACCTAGATGGTAAATTCTTGATAAATGTTTATTGACTGATGGACTGAGTTACTGTTGCTGATATATTTGCTGCTGCTGTTACTATGTAGCAGCATATAATATAAAGAACAGAATTGGAGTCAAAAAACATGAATTCAAGTATTGTCTTTTGTTTGAATTTGGACAAGTCATTTCTCTGAGGCATCAGTTTTCTTATTGTGCTTTAGAAGCTTTTTGTCCTTTCAATTTCTAAAGGCATAATTCTATGAATTATTTGTTGTGTAACTAAAATGTATGTTGTTATTAAAGCCAATGATGATGGGGAAAGACTTCTTCTATGATACAAAAATAAAATGTGAAAAACATAGTTATGCAGTTAATTAGAAGAAGTAAATCTTTCCATTTCTTATGAAACTTTAGGAAGTCCCTTTTGATGAAATTCAGATTCTTATCTTTTGGGATATGTTTTATAAGAATACAAGACTTTAATCATTTCCAAGGCTTTTATTTCCCACCCACATGGGACAATATTATTTTTCAGTCCCTTTTCCCTGAAGCACATTAATGAAAGTATTGAATCTAAATGACCGGAATTTGAGACTTTGTGAAACCTCAGAAAAGTACTGAAGCCATAGCTAAGAATGGTCTGCCAATAAACAAATATTAAGCATTTACTATTTTCCATGCAAAGTGTTGGGAATACAATGAAACATAACATCATGGTTCCTGTTTCCAAGTACCTCAACATGCAATTAAAAAAAAACCCAATAACTATTTATTTACATCCTGTATATGACATACACACAAGATATAGTGTAAATGGGAAATAATCTCAGAGAGAAGGTTTTAATACTGTGAGAATCACTTTAAAACACATACAATTTTCCCAAGATATATAGAAGGTAATGTGATCAGGTGGGTCAGAAGTTTCACTGAGTGATTCAAGGTCAAATGATCCTTTTATTTACTCTTTAGTGTCAGTCATCAGATGCTGAATGAGGTCATTTCTCTCTTTCACAATGATAAATAAATCATCATTGAATTCATTTTGATGAACAAAGGAAATGAAGCCCAATGTAAATCTGAGTGAAGGGAGAACACTGACACCAAAGAAGAAATAGTTATACCTAAACTGGACTTTAGGCAAGGAAGGGCAAAGGAAGGTGATAATCATGCTCAAGTGGCATTGGATAAGGAAGGATGTTTTTGTTATGATTCACCTATTCAGATGATTGTGGTCTGGATAGAGCACTGGCTCTGGAGTCAGGGGCACCTCAGTTCAAATTCTGCCATAGACATTTACTAGATATGTAATCCTGGAAAAGTTCAATTAATTGTGTTTGCTTCAGTTTCTCATCTGTAAAATAAACTGGAAAAGGAAGTCATTCCAGTATCTCTGCCAAGATAATCCTAAATGTGGTCACCAAGACTTGGACATGACTAAAAAAATAACAGCACATTCTGGTAATTCTCTGCTGCTACCCACAGTCTTTTATTTTCATTTTGATATTTTTGATATTTTTATTTTTCAAATTTTTAATTCATGGAATAAAATAAGCATTTCATAACATAATCTAATTTTAAAATAAAATAAAATTATTTTATATGAAACTGCAAGCCTATTGTGTACTTCTTGGTATTCCTTTTAAATATATGACAGTTATCATGTAAATTTCTTTTATTTATTTATTTTCTTCTATTCCCTCCCATGCATTAGGGGTAGCTACCATTATGCACAAACATGTGTCTGTGTGTGTTTGTATGTGTGTGTGTGTGAGAGAGAGAGAAAGAGAGAGAGAGAGAGAGAGAGAGAGAGAGAGAGGGAGACAGAGACAGAGACAGAGAGACAGAGAGACAGAAAGAGAGAGAGAGAATTATGTGTGTGGAATCATTCTATAAATACTTCTATTTATCAGTTCTTTCTCTGCATGCAGATTGTATCTTCCTTCATATGTTCTCTATATCTAATTTGGGTATTTATAATAGTCAAAATAACTTATTTGGTCTGAATTGTTCTTAAAACAATATTACTGTGACTGTCTGTATGCAGCATTATTTTGCTTCTGCTCATTTCAGTCTTCATTGTTTCCTGCAGATCTATACAGATTCTTCAAAGATCATTGAGCTTATCATTTCTTATAGCACAATAGAATTTCTTGTTTGGATATTCCCCAATTTACATTTAACTGTAACTACATTTTAGTGAGTCTAACATTATCACTGAGTAACTAGATAGAGTACACTCCTGGAGCCATGAAGACCTATCTCTCTGAGCTCAAATCTGTCTTCAAACACTTAATAACTTGGTGACCCTGGGAAAGCTATTTAACTCTTGCTGCCTCAGTACCCTTGTCTTTAAAAGGAGCTGGAGAAATCACTACAGTATCTTTGCTAAGAACTCCCCAAATGGAGTCACAAGTTGAAGACAACTGAATATTATCACCATTTTCATTCTCACTTTTTTATTATTATTATTTTGCTTTTTTGCTGAGGCAATTGGGGTTAAGTGACTAGCCCCAGGTCACACAGGAAGGACATGTTAAGTGTCTAAGGGGCAGATTTGAACTTAGTCTTCCTGACTTCAGGGCTGATGGTCTATCCACTGCACCACCTAGCTGCCCCTCATTTTCACCTTTATGTCTAAATAACCCAGAAAGAAACAATACTTGAATGAAGTACTCTTCTGTTATTGTTATTTCATATTTGCATTTGAAGAAACTACAACATAAATGAATAAATTATTTTTGTTTATTTTTGAAATTTAATGCAAATATTGGGATGCAGATTTATCTTGTAAAGGTCATCACAAGCATCTTTGGGACAACCCTATTAACAGACATGATGACAAATATAGCATGTACTTTTCCCTTTTTTGTAAAGAAATTGATTTCTTTCATTAGGACTCCATCTTTCCATAGTTTTTTCTACCAAATAATTTGAAAGTTGGGCGGGGTTGATATTGACTTAAAGCATTATTCCTAACTTTTTTCCAAGACAATGTTAAATCAAGGTGATTGAAAATGATGGCTATATCTGCTTAATGGTAATTCTTGTTATTTGCTGAATTCTCAAGTATATATTAAATTTTGTCTTTATGGGAAGAATATTTATCATCTGTTAACTTATGGAGAAAAGTAAGAGTCTGATTTATAAATTTGGTCACATGATCTTTGTCTTTGTAGGTATTTAGTAGGTGCTGATTATTTTTCATTCCACAGAAATATATTATACAATTTCTGCCATTTTTTGCCAATTGTACATCAATAAGGTCAAGTTTCTTTAGAAGTTATTCATATCAATAGCTTGATTCTATATCACTAACATAATGGATTTATAAGGAGAAGGATCTTCAAAGATCTAGTCCAACTTTTTGGTTTGGTAGGTCCCTAATCCTTCTGTGTCTGTAAAAATGTACACTTAAACCAAATATTTGTTGGTGCTTCTTTGTAGCCATTTTGTTTTTTAGTTCATGTGGAATGTTGCTTCTGCAGGATCTTTGGATCCCACTCTTGGATCTTAGCCAATTCATAGGCGCCATCCAGTGGCAAACCGAAGTGTGTAATGGTCCAGTGTCTCATGTCTAATGCCCTCCTTAACTTGTAGAGGGGTGTCTCATTTTGTTTAGGAAGTAGTTCTATACATTTTATTTGTATCCATGAAATGATGGTTGTATTACCCAACCAACAAAAAGTATTTTATGTCAAAAAAAGACTAAAGTTGATTAACAAAAATAAAAATAAGCCAATTTTCAAACAAGAATAAAAATAGGTGGCAAAAACAAATGAAACAATCCGTTTCCCCGACAGTCTAAATTTGAATATTTTAAAAATCAAATTATTGTACTATGCATCTCTCTAGAAGAAACTTTTATTAATAAAAGTTATTAAAACTGCCTCATATATTCATATTTACACTCTAGTAGCCTGTGTTTTTCAAGTATACATGAGTATATTTAAGACATCTTTCATTTTTATAGTGGTCCCATTGCAGTAACATTTTAGTCTGTTAAAAATTAACTTAATATCTGTTTTTACCATGATAACATCATAATTACTTAATAACTGAAGAGGCTAAAATCAGGTCTTGTTAAAAAGTTAAGTTGAAACTCTGAAAAACACTATTTTCTAGCTATTTGTTATGGGGTTTTTTGTTTGTTTGTTTGTTTTTTGCTATTGTTGGGGCTTCAAATGCTGGCCAAAAGTTTTCAATTCTATCAATTTCTTGGATTTATTTTAAAAGAATTGACAAGAGATCTAGATGAAACCTGAGAAAATGATAATGGTTAATCTAGTCTGCTTTCTCTAAACAACTAAATGTTCTCATTTAGCTAGGTCAAACTGCTCCCAAATGAGGTGTTTTTGTGTATAATAATCAGCAATGTAGGACTTTCACAATCTGAAAATTGGGATTAAAATCAGAAATAACATTTTGAATTTGTGCTTTTTACAGTTTCTATTATGGTTAGTATGACCTTCTCATGTCAACATTTATAAGACAAAACATGACCTAAGAAATAAAGAAAACTGAACTCAAGATTTGGTTCTGCTACTTATTGATGAATAATTTTGACTAAATTAACTTCAGCAGGGACAAGATATTATTGTCAATACTTTTCTTACTCAATTACTGACAACTGAATAAAGTTATATATATATACATATATAAAACATATAGGTACATACATATGAACATATATAACATGTATGTATGTGATGCATACATAGCAATGTAGAATGTAAACATATATGTATAGCATTCTATTTGGAAAACTCATGATTACATGAATTTATATGAATACTGTTACTTCTTTTTATTCAAATGGACACATTGGAAAAAATATTATATATGAAGATATGCATACATACATATATAATGCATTTGTGTATGTGTATATATATTTGTGTTTAAATAAGTCATCTCTAGATGTTCACAGCCCTAGAAATTACTTTGGGAGATACAGTAGTATAAGTTGCATGTTACCTGCCCTCAAACACATTATTTGCTAGTTGGAGGATAAAGCTAAAATGCATTACACGATTGGTGAAGAAAAATGCCTCCCAAACAAAATAGCACATCATTAAGTGCTCTATGATATGATAAAAATTATACATTCAATATAATGGGGGAAATCAGGGAAGGATTAAAACAAAAGTTAGAGCACACAGCAATTTGTGGAAGATGTGAAATTTTAGCTAAATCTAAAAATTGCATAATTTTCATGGAGTGGGAAGAAGAAATCAAGTCAGATAAGAACAGCAGGAACAATGTTATGGAGGTGGAAACGAGCATATCATTTTGTTGACAAGGATTTGAAGAGACTACTCTAATGAGATTTTTGACTGCCTAAAGACCATTCTTAATCTCAATTTTGTATCTCCCAGGGCTTAAAAGAGTGTTCTGTTTAGAGTATGTATTCAATGAACATCTTCTGAATTACTGTTGGTGGTCAGGCTAAGAAATGTGTAATTTGTCTTTGACACAACAGGGAGTTATTGTAGAATGTCCCTAGAAATTGCTAGAGTGTTTCTGTCTGAGTCCTTTAAGATATGACCCAATATTCTACAATGTTCCATTTTCCTTCTAAAACCTTTTTTTTTATCTTTTTAAGTTTGAATCACTGAAGCCATACATGTAAGATATGTTCCATAAAATACTTGAAAAGTCAATTTATTAATGTTTAGGACAACTATATTGTACAGCTGTAGACAAATTGTTATTACTATTCAGCCATGAACACAAAGTGACTATTGTAGATGAGAAAGTAAATTGTCCTATTGAAAACAGACTTGAAGTCCTTATCAGCTGTGAGAAGAAAATTTCATTTGCCTTTAGATGCCTTTTCCAGATTGTTTCTCCCATTCCTCCAGCCTAAGTGATTCAACTTTAAAAGCTTCAAGAGAATTTGAAGACTATAATTCCAAATTGGGGATTTACACCCCAAAAAAGTATAATTAAATAAAAGCATATACAGGGTATTACTTGGATTTTCTTGCTATTAAACATGATAAAAATAAAAATAATAATAGAAATATCATCTAGCATACTATATCATCACAATGCATTTTTATGTCTAATGACAACTATTGTAACTGACTTAAAGCCATCTACTTTTTATTCCCATTCCCGAAAACAAATGTAGTATCGAAAAAAGAGTGGTAGATTTGGAGTTGAAATCTGGGTTCAGATCCCAGCTTTGACACTTAACTACTGGTTCTATTTTGATCTCTCTTGGTGGAGAAATTCTCATTTATAAGATGAAAAGTCCATAGTAGATCCCATCTGCAAATTCTATGGTCCTGTTCTTAATGAGAAACTCAGTAGTCAATACTTATGAAAGTAATTCTAAGAAAAATATATTTCTAACTGCTTTATTATCCTATTTGCTAACAAATCATATTTTCCCCTCTCTCCTGAAGACACCTAAGGCAATTCTCCAATATTCTGGTATGTTTTAATGTTGAGGCACAGTAAATTTGATTCGGCAAAATCACACACACACATGACAAATAGTGTAGACTGCCCTTGGATTTAAAGGCCAAGTTCTTCAATAAAATGAATGATTAATGACTCCTTCCTATTCTTTCTCTTGCTGTGTGTGTGTGTGTGTGTGTGTGTGTGTGTAATATAGTTTGTGATGTGAAACTTATACATCCCCAAATATCTATTTATTCTCCTGGCTTCTGCATAATTAGAATTATGTATTCCACACTTAAATTGATATTTCTATCTATTATAATTTTGAACAGACAAGTATATAAAAGTGGACATTTAATTTAAACAATAGAATTGGTTTTGCTAAATGTTAGATCAAATATACTTTCCTATGTTGTTAATAGTTACTATCATAACTAACACCATAAGGATATATGTGTATTTGAGTAAATGTGCATAATTATCTGTATATATGTTTATACATGCATGGATAGATTTTTAATTTAAATGGAAAGTATAACAGATTCAAATTATAATGTCAACAAAAGCGATGCTAATAGCTAAACCATTATGACTTGTAATGCTTGATGAATGAAGAAAAAAGCAAATAAACTGGATAACAACTGTCCATTATAAAAGTCTTTTACCAATAGCACTGAAAATAGAAATATACAGTTTAAATGAATGAAACAGGTTCATGTTTAAGATCAGAAACATAACTTCTACTGACTTTGGAAGTAAGGAGGGATTTGAGCAGAGTTAAGATTATTTTCTAAAGGAAGTGGCAAAAATTTTAAATTATAAAACTGGTTTTAAAATGCTAATAGGCAGCAAAATAACAGACCCCCCCAAACTATGTATGGTGAGTGGATGTGCTTTGTCAAAGGGATAGATGAGCTTTAGGCTAAACAGATGGTTAGTTTAACTATTTTTTGATAGTAGAGCCTCAGAGATGCTATTGTGCCACAGGAAATTTTATTTGGAAGTTAAGAATTGCATATTGAGAGTAGAAAGTGACCTCAGCAACCATCTAATCCTATCCCTATCATTTTACAATGAGAAAAGGGAAGCCAAGAAAGATTGTGAAAACAGTTTGCCCAGGGTCATAAAGATAGACTATTAAGCTGGATGTGAAACTGGGTCCTTTGCCAAAACTATTTTCCACTGGACATGCTGCCTGAAAATTGATTTGTATTATAGGCTACTGACACATCAATGGCTTAACTAGTTAAGAACTCAGGTCTGATACTGTCTTCAGCCCTTAAGAGTAATAGAAAAGTAAGGTCATCTTACTTTAGGATGAACAGCATATTAAAAAATTTCTTTCAAGTCAGGACCAGTGACACTGACCCATCTCCAAGATGTGGTTGTTGGATGCTCATAAGAAAATCAGGAGACTAAGTGACTTGCCCAGAATCCCACATATGATATGAAGTCAAACTGAAATGGTTTTAGATATATTGGGCATTCAAGGATACCTATCTAAGATTTGCCTCGATGCTTTTGGTTGGTTCAGACCATAGATAGCATCATATTGCTATCAATTTCTGTCCTTTAACTGTGTCTCTTAGCAATTTATGAACTCACAAATAGCTAAGAGACACAGTTAAAGGAAGAAGAAGGATGTATAAGGGATGTAAGGTTTATAATTCTATAAAATTTATTTTTACGGTACTAATTATTACATAATGGAAAGGTTCCATAAAACTGCACTAATATGTAATACCATGTCAGCTCAGAGTTAAAGATAACTTCTGGAAGTTCATTTGATATGACTATTCAATTATATACCCCCATATGTTATTAGTTTGCATGAGGAACATCTTTTAAGGAAGAGTAAGCTAGAATTTGACAAAAGGGAATAGCCCCTATTATTTGTCATTGTCAATGTCCTCATTGTATAGAGATGATTTCATTGTATGGGAGTTAGAGGACTGGGAAGATGATTATTTTATAATTAAATTCTGATAGTTCTAAAATGTGATTAATATATAAATAGATCCACTGAGTAAATCTTTATACATATTTGCTAATCAATTCTTTGGAATATTTTACCAAAAATACTCATTGAAGATATAAAGATATAAAGATCATGAATCTAGAGCTAGGAGGGATCTGAGTCATCCTATATTTCAACTGTCAGTTTTCAAATGAGGAAACCAAGACTTAGTTAACTTGTTTAAAGTCACATACACAGTAAGCAACAGAAATGTGGTCAGAACCCAGATCCTCTTACTCCACAGTGTTTTTTTCTACCATATTAAGTTTTCCTCTTGCTATTTTACTATCTCAATTAATGATCCATTTTCATTGTTCATCCAATTCACTGATTTCAATTCTCAATACATGTTCATTACTTTTATGACTAAAACAGACAGTCTCAGAGTTGAAATAACTTCCAAGATTGGAGAGATCAATGTTTGAGTAAGTTTTCCTCTGCAAAGTCCCCATTAAGTAGTTACCTACTCTCTACTTAAGACATTTGATGTTCCCTCAAGGTTACTATTTTAGTGACCTACTTTTGGTATTTCCACTTCTCAGTGTCCTTGTAAGAACAAGTTGAAATAAATTTATCAAGATTTACTATGTTCATGATCTAGATATAAAGAGGGACTTTGTAAGCAAGTTAGAGGAACGTAATATAATTTATCTCTCAGACCTGTGGAGATGGAATAAATTTATGTCCAAAGAAGACCTGGAACTCCTAATTGAACACCAGATGGATAATTTTGATTATTTTAAGTTAAAAAGTTTCTGTACAAACAAAAGAAATGCAGACAAGATTAGGAGGGAAGCATCAAATTGGGAAATCATCTTTACATTTAATGGTTCTGATAAAGGCCTCATTTCTAAAATTTATAGAGAATTGTCTCATATATATAAGAATTCAAGCCACTCTTCAATAGATAAGTGGTCAAGGGATATGAACAGACAATTTTCAGATGATGAAATTAAAACCATCTCTAGTCATATGAAAAGTTGCTCCAAATCACTATTGATCAGAGAAATGCAAATTAAGACAACTCTGAGATACCACTACACACCTGTCAGATTGGCTAAAATGACAGGAAAAGATAACGACGAATGTTGGAGGGGATGTTGGAAAACTGGGACACTGATACATTGTTGGTGGAACTGTGAACGGATCCAACCATTCTGTCGAGCAACTTGGAACTATGCCCAAAAAGTTGTCAAACTGTGCATACCCTTTGACCCAGCAGTGTTTCTACTGGGCCTATATCCCAAAGAGATCTTAGAGGAGGGGAAGGGCCCCACATGTGCAAGAATGTTTGTGGCGGCCCTTTTTGTGGTGGCTAGAAACTGGAAACTGAAGGGATGCCCATCAATTGGAGAGTTTCTGAATAAATTATGGTATATGAATGTTATGGAATATTATTGCTCTGTAAGAAACGACCAGCATTTCAAGGGAATTAATGAAAAAAAAATGCAAATGAGGGTGGCCTAGCTGCACCAGATCTAAAACTATATTATAAAGCAGTGGTCACCAAAACCATTTGGTACTGGATAAGAAATAGAGTAGTGGATCAGTGGAATAGGTTAGGTTCACAGAACAAAATACTCAATGACAATTGTAATCTAGTGTTCGATAAACCCAAAGACCCCAGTTTTTGGGATAAAAACTCACTATTTGACAAAAACTGCTGGGATAATTGGAAACTAGTCTGGAAGAAATTAGGCATTGACCCACACCTAACACCATATACCAAGATAAGGTCAAAATGGATTCATGATCTAGGCATAAAGAATGATATTATAAACAAATTAGAACAATGTAGGATGGTTTACCTCTCAGACCTGTGGAGGGGGAAGGAATGTGTGACCAAAGAAGAACTAGAGGTCATCATGAATCACAAAATAGATAAGTTTGATTATATCAAGTTGAAAAGTTTTTGTACAAACAAAATGAATGCAGACAAGATTAGAAGGGTAGCAGTAAACTGGGAAAATATTTTTACATCCAAAGGTTCTGATAAAGGCCTCATTTCTAAAATATATAGAGAATTGACTCAAATATATAAGAATTCAAGCCATTCTCCAATTGACAAATGGTCAAAAGATATGAACAGACAATTTTCAGACGAAGAAATCGAAACTATTTCCGGTCACATGAAAAGGTGCTCCAAGTCACTATTGATCAGAGAAATGCAAATTAAGACAACTCTGAGATACCACTACACACCTGTCAGATTGGCTAAAATGACAGGAAATGATAATGATAGCTGTTGGAGGGGATGTGGGAAAACTGGGACACTGATACATTGTTGGTGGAACTGTGAACGGATCCAACCATTCTGGAGAGCAATTTGGAGCTATGCTCAAAGAGTTATCAAACAGTGCATACCCTTTGACCCAGCAGTGTTTCTACTGGGCCTATATCCCAAAGAGATTTTTAAGGAGGGAAAGGGACCCACATGTGCAAAAATGTTTGTGGCAGCCCTTTTTGTAGTGGCAAGAAACTGGAAATTGAAAAGATGCCCATCAATTGGAGAATGGCTGAATAAATTATGGTATATGAATGTTATGGAATATTATTGTTCTGTAAGAAATGACCAACAGGAGGATTTCAGAGAGGATTGGAGAGACTTGCA
>JAJPUD010008956.1:27064-81053 GCA_023553655.1 Myrmecobius fasciatus
TGGAGAGACTTGCATGAACTGATGCTGAGTGAAATGAGCAGAACCAGAAGATCATCATACACTGCAACAACAGTATTACATGATGATCAATTCTGATGGACATGGCTCTCTGCAACAAAGAATTGTCTCAAACCAGTTCCAATTGTTCACTGAAGAAAACCATATACACCCAGAGAGAGGGAAATGAAATATGGACCACAGTGTAACATTTTCATGATCTCTACTGACATTTGTTTGCATTGTGTTGCCTTTCTCTGATTCTTTTTTTTTTCTTGTAGATAGGATTTTTCTTGCATAACTTCTCAAGCATTTCAACATTATTAGCATGTAGTGGACTTCCTGCCATCTAGGGGAGGGGAGGGGACTGGGGGTAAAATTTGTAATGGAAAGCTTTGTAAAGATCAATGTTGGGGAACTACCCATACATATGTTATACAAATAAAAAGCTTTAATAAAAAAAAAAAATCCTGTAAAAAAAAAAAAAAAAGATTTACTATGTTCTAGGTACTAGAGGTAGAAATATAAAAAAGCAAGATCCTGATGTTAGGGATCTCACAATCTTTTTTTTTTTTAATAGCTTTTTATTTTTCAAAATACATGCAAAAATAGTTTCCAGCATTCACCCCTGCAAAACCCTATATTCCATAATTTTGTTCCTCCCTCTCCTCCTCCCTGTTCCCCCGACAGGAAGTAATTCAATATAGTTAAACATGCAATTCTTCTAAACATATTTCCACATTTATCATGTTGCACAAGAAAAATCATATAAAAAAGGGAAAAAAATGAAAGAAAAAAACAAGCAAATATCAACAGCAACCAAAAGGTAAAAATACTATGTTGTGATCCATATTCAATTCCCATAGTCCTCTCTCTGGATTCAGATGGCTCTCTCCATTACAAGTCTATTGGAATTGCTCTGAATCACCTCATTGTTGAAAAGAATCAAGGCCATTCAAGGGTATGAACAGCTTGATAGACTTTTGGGACAGTTCTAAATTGCTCTCCAGAGCAGTTGGATCAGTTCACAATTTCCCCAACAATGTATGTGTCCCAATTTCCCCAAATCCCCTCCAGCATTTATTATCTTTTCCTGTCACTTTAGCTAATCTAAGTGGTATGCACTGGTACCTCACAATAATCTTAATTTGCATTTTTGTAATTAATAGTGATTTAGAGCATTTTTTAATTTGAAATTTCTTTTTAAATTGTTTATTTTAATATGAAGTATGAAATTTATTTTAATATGACATACAAAATTTAACTTAAATATGAAATTTAAATTTCATTCAAATATTACATTTAATTTCTTCATCTGAAAATTGTCCATAAAGGATCTCATAATCTAACTGGGACAGAAAACCAAAGTAGCATTTCAGCTGTAAGATAGATAGATATGAAGTCCTATACATGCATAATGGGAGGAATGGGGAGTGATCTTTTAGGTGCAGTGGTAAGTCATATAACACTACCCAGTGACAGGAGTTAAAAGTGACAAGGGCAGATGGAACCAGTTCCTTCAGTGACCACATTTGACACACTGTAACTTGCTTTAAAAAACTCATCTAGATGTAAATGTTATGAATTTTCTTCAGTTTTAACCTTTTAAATTTATGAATAATAAGCCATAAACTACATCATGTTTTTTGCTTTTCATATTCCTGTCTTCACTTTGAAATCAAAAACAACTTAATTTTGAAAACATTTTAAAATTCTTTATATAGATATATTTCTACAATAACAACTGATACTAGTGAATAAACTGCAATTAACTTCATAGTGAGCAATTTGCATAAATTTATGCTAAGCATTGAAAAGGAAAATGATTTAGAGATTAGGATAGGGAAAAAAAAAATCTGATCTTATTAGTATGGTGAACTTCTGGCTTAGGAAACTCCATATCCTAAATGCAGACCAGCTTCTCTTCTAAAAGTTATAGTCTTAGAAAGTTGCTGGAACACTGAAAATTAATTGATTTTTCTAGGATCAAAAAATATGTCACAAGCATAGAAAGAACTGAAATTTCCCTGGCTTTGACATTAACTCTTTATCTACTTTGCAACAAATACATGTAAAAATGATTTTAATATTTTTTAAATTTCCAGTTCAAAATTCTCTGTCTTCTTTCTTCTCTCCAATCCCTTCTCATGGAGGCAAACAATTTGATAACAATTATACATAATCAATGAAGCAAAGCATTTCCATATTAGTCATGCTATGAAAGAAAATATAGCCTTCTTTTCCTCAAATAAGCATAGAAGAAAAATAAAGTTTTTTTGTTTTTTTGTTTTTGTTTTTAAGTATGCTTTGATCTGTATTTAGACACCATCATTTTTCAGTTCCTGTAAGGTGATATGATCTAAGGAAAGATGTGGTCATTTCTCTCCCAACCTGTACTACTGTTCAAGTGACTGCAAGCACTCTTATATCCTGAATTGTTTTGGCCTGGAAAATTGTTTTACCCTGTCCTTTTGTTGGTTTTGCTACTTCAGAATTTTGGAAAGCTCAGGTGAGTCTCTGCCTTTACTCTGCCTGTTTGGCTTCTTTTCCCTCAAAAAGATATTTCTAGTTGCCATTGGGCAGATTATGAAATCAGCTCCACCAATTACTTTATTTTTCTTTCCAGTAAAACCTGAGGATTATCTATCCATCTATCAATGCTATCTTTATATCTCCATATTTAATTTTTAACTTAAATGTTAGAAATCAGTTTCTTCAGTAATCATGGACTCATGTGACTTAGAGCTTGAAGGGAATGTAGAGATAATCTAATACAATCTGTGTGTCAATTAGAATTCACCCTTTGAGAATTTTGAATGTTAATGTCTATACCTTGCCTACAAAGTTAATAACTTGTACATACTATTTCACTAAACTCTCATCATTACTGTAATAAAATGTGCATAGTGAGGGTCATTTCCCATATCTGTACATCATATAGGTTGCCATGGTGAAAACAAATCATTAACTTATGACTCCCTTTCTGTTTGAAGGTGGAGGGCATTTATAGTTTGCCAGCTTCACAATTTATTAATGAACTGCTTAATACTTTTCACTTTAGTAAGATTTGTTTGAATTTCTTCTTCATTCGCTTACTCTGTCAAATCCGTTATACCTCCATGCTAAGGTACTCCATGCCAAAATTAGATTTTAGTAAAGGTGGCTTACAATTAATAAAAATTTTAGTCATTTCTTAAACTGTTTTTATTATTACCCTTTAAATTCTCAGTAAGGATTAATACTGACATTTTTAGCCCTTAAAAAATTTCCTCACAACCTGAGGAGGTAAATAGTTACTTATTTTATAGATGAGAAAATTGTGGTTCAGTGAGTGATTAATTGACTTTCACAGGAGCATAATGAATAAATTAACCCTATCTCAACTCTTCTGACTCCAAAACCAGTCTATCTCCTATGATATTGAAATATTTCTAAGCAAGTCACTGCATTGAATTGAAATTGTTATTTTTTTATTTGTCCAGAAAAATAAAAAAAAATGGTTGAACTGTGGTTTGCTTTAAAAGGCTGTCATAATATAAACACACAATAAAAACAATTTTTCCATTGTCCAAGTAGAAGTATAGATACTGCTAAGCAGTAGATAAACTCCAAATCACATTGGATTCAAATACATTTATATTGATATATCATAATCAGAGAATGAAGAAACCAAAATAATGAAACTGCATCCAAAATAATCTTGAAAGCCAGCCAATTTTTCTCTCCTACTCTTTTAAATTCTTCCATCAAAAATGACAACTCATATTTGCATGTAATTTTAGAATTTATACCACTCTTTTACCCCCAAAAATATTTGTAGTTAATTTTCCCCATTTGAAATATGAAGAAGAAATGGAAAATGGTTAGAGAAGTTAAATTAATTATCTAATGTTAAAAAGTGAAGGTCATTTGGCAGATTTGAACCCAAGTTTGGGTTGAAAGTTTTCCCTCTACACTACATTTTCCCCATGACCCACACTGCTTCTCATTTCTGGAGTTAGATAGCCTGCTAGAATTGACTAACCTTTCTGATTAATTAAAAAAAATTAGCTGAAGCTGACCTGTGCTCTAATATGAAGGTTTCTTTCTGTTTTAAGTATTTTGTTTGTAAAGGTCATTTCTGACAGTATGTATACCTGAAGAACAAGTCACTCCCTAGAGTCTTAATAAGCTGAAAATGTCATTAGAATAGATTGCATAAACAAAGAAGATGCTATTAACAAACTGTTGAAAGCATTTAAGAACAATTGGAGGTAATGTTCCCCTAAACAAGAAAATTAAATCAAGATAGATAATCTTCTAGTAAATACCCAGAAATTAAGTTTGTCTCTATATATGGCTCTCTCTATATATGATAACAAATCTTGCAATAAAATTAAGCCAAAAGCATTTGTTAAGTACCTACTAAATGCCAGGCACCATGCTGATCAATGGATAGGGGGAAAGGGGCAGGCGGGAAAAATTGTCTTATTTCAGGGAGCTCATAGTCTAATAGAAGAGATTACATGTAAGCAAGTATGGACAAATAAGATATGAGCATATTAAATTAGAGGTAATTAACAGAGGGAAAGTATAAAAAGGGATTAGGAAAAACTTCTTGGAGAAGGCAAGCATTTATCTGACTTGAAGGATGCCAGGGAAACCAGGAGGGGGAAATGAAGAGAGAGAGAGAATCCTGAATATAGGAGACAGCCTGTAAAGAATAATGGAGTTCAGAGATGAAATAAGGAGGTCATGCTACTGGATCAAGGAATACTTAGTAGCACATGGAGAGAAAGTAGAGAGCAGAGATAAGATGATTGTATATGAAAGTGCAATTCTACTATGTATATCTGGTTGTTCCTTTAAATATATAACAAATATATAGCAAAGTTATCACTTTCTTTTTTCCTCCTTTTTTTTTTCCTTTCTGCCCCCACCTTGCTCTTTAATTCTGCCTTTGGAAGCAAACAAAATACATACCTTTGCTCTCCCACATGAAAATATTTCATGGACTTGAAGGATTTGAAGGCAGTTCGGTATCTAGTCAACTAATTTCTACAACATTCTATTAATGTGCCATTCTAATAAATGCAAAAAAAAGAAATTATTTACTATGTCAAAATTCATTCTTGATGAAACCTTATTGAGTAATCACTGTCTCCCTTTCAAAATATTCATGAGTCATTTTTTTTAATATCATTCCAGGATTTTGCCAACAAAGTCCCTGAAGTTTAAATTGAAGGCTTCATTATCATTGGGATTTGTTGTTTGTTTGTTTGTTTGTTTTTTAATTTTCTAGGGAGAGATCCATTTATCCCTTTCTGGTCTTGCAGTTCTGTCTCTTTCAAAAATCAGCAGTGATAGTTTGGTAATAGTATCTCATATATATGGGTGAATATCTCATAAATATAGGCTTAGAAGGAATATGAGAATTCATATGATCCAATTTCTTCATTTTACTGATGAGGTCCAGAGAGGATAACAACAGGAACAATATTCACAGCCAAATCCTGTGGCTCCAAGCTTAGTACACATCTGTGATTAATTCATGTTGCAGTAAATCTAGCACAGTGCTATACAGAGGTTGATGACTACCATTAAAAAAATGATGGATTTTAGTTTAAATTGGTACAAACCTGAATTCTTTAAGATGGTCATTTCTAAAATACCTCTTAAGTTGAAAATTTCTAGGGAGTTTTAAAATATTTTTGTTTATGGCAACCAACAACTTAAATAATCTTTTTGTTTATAATTTTTAGGTTAAAACAAATCCAGATGCTGATTAAATTCTTTAAAAAAGAAATCACTGATCTGTATTAATATAGTTCATGACTTTTGCCTTTTATTGATCATTTCTACAGTATCTTCTGACTTCATTTGAATCTTTGGCCTCTTCCCAAAGCCTTTTACAGCTCCAGATGGGCTTAGAGATGAGAGTAAATGACAACAGAGATTTGGGGCTGGCTAAATAAAAGAAACTCTACCATACAGTGTGCTGGTGCTGCATTTTTTTTTTTTTTTTTGAATGATCAATTCTGCACTGGGTAAGCAAAGAATAGAATTTCCAAATGTGTTACTGTTTGTAAGTAATTTAAAAACTGTCAAATATTGTTACAAACACTCCCAAATAACAAAGATAACAAACATAACATTTCTTGTAATGTGTTAGTAACTCAGGCAGTGCTTTATATCTTAACTTCCCCCATATCTGGCCAAGATAATATGCCATAGAATTAGCACCTTGTAAATAACTAAGAAGTATGTGTATGGGAGTAAAGAAAAAACAAACCATCTTTACTAAGTAGTTGTAAGTAGCTTCTACTTAGGTAACTTAATTGTTGAGTATGCTCATTAGTATGAAAGAAGGTCCTTTGCACTAAATCTGCCCACAAACCCACCCATTTTAAAATTGACTCTTCAAACAATATGCACTGTTTTTTGACATTTTTAGATTAGCTTACTTCCCACTCATCTTTCCATCTGGTTTCTGACTAGGAAAGGACAAGGGATTATGTAATAAAATGGAAAATCTAGGTGTTTTTCTTATCAAATTTTCAACCAAAACATTAAGCATCAAGAATCTAACAGGAAGCATTCCTCTGTTATTTTTTGGTGAATTGTCAATTAAAGTCTAAAACTATTAACTGATTTATTGCAACACAAGTGGCAGGAGGGGACATGAAGTTCAGCTTCCCATTCTTGCTTATGACCAATGAATTCCTTGCACCATGCTTGTTTATTGTAGAGGCATCCAAAATCTATGAATAATTTTAGTTCTAGTGATCCCAGTTTGTTGACAACTAGTTGTAGACTGGAAGTAGTAGATAACTTCTCTGATTTGAAGGAAGGATGCATTTTTAGTTCTTTAGATACTTGGTTCTTTGGGTGCTTTCTGACAAAGATCATGATAGTTGCAAAAGGAGATTAATGCTTGAATTATACTTTAATATGGTGCAGAGAATAAAGAGACAAGTAGCAAGACAGAGGTAGAAGTACAGAAGCAGATAGTATAGGGACTGGGGATAAGAGATGTCATGATGGGAGGAGATAGGCAGTGATGAAGAAGAGAATGGAGAGGAGAAGATGCATAGAGAGTCACTTACACAACCTCAAATCTCAGTATGGAATATTTGGGTAACATGGACCCACAGTATAGCTCTTGGGGCAGGAGTCTGCTGTGCCATTGTATAGGGTTTTAGGTATAGGTTTATTGTATAAGGTGATAGGGGACACACTAACTCTTTTCTTTGTTACCTTAGGTTTGGTTCATCATTAACATGTCAATGTTATCTCAAAATTATCAGTGTAACTTAGGGTTAGTTCATTAGCCCAACATTTGCTTTGTCTCCTCTGGACTTTATCTGAGGATTTCAGATAAAAGGCACTTTGAAGAATCCAGGGATCTTTACATTAAGACCTTACAGGTTTCCCCTAATTTAGCACAGTAGTTTCAGGAAGTAGCTTCAGTTAATTTATCAGGCAGTTTACTAGGCTCCGGTATTCCCTAATTTATGAGATAGTTAGCAAACATCTAATGTGCTCCCTTAATTTATGGGACAGTCTGTGACTACCATGTTATCCTTTGCAACCACAATTCCCACAGTAGAATTTATATGCTATGCTAATTAGGGAGTGAGTGTGTGGTTAGGAATATGAGAACAAGTGTCGCCTGATTTTTGATATTTTCTTTTGAAAATAATTAAAGATATGTGATAAGCTCATAGAATACTTCCAACTGTACAATTTGACCAGTGAAATATCAAAATACTATTATATTATACCTATTAGGAATCAACATATGATAGGATTTTTATATGATTAAAGTACATGTGATTAAAAACATTTTTTGATTTATTCCAAGAATGCTAACAGTAGTCTAATATATTTTGAAAATCTTGTAAAAATAGTCCTGAAAAGGCAAATGCAATCTTAGATCAATAAAAGGTTAGGTCCTATGAGTAGGGAATTGATAATTCTATTGCAGTCAGTCCCAATCAAACAATAAGTATTGTTTAATATTAGGTTCCCAATTTAGGAAACACATTGATAATCCGGAGAATATCCATGGGAGAATCTCTACAATGGCAAAAGGCTTCATGACTATAATATATGAGGATCATTTGAAAGTTAGTCTAGAGAAGAGAGAAGATTGCGTTTAACAGATAAGCATGATTAAGAGCTTAATAGATTGTTGTATAGGAGAGAAATTGAATTTGTTTTATTTGTCCCTTATGAAGGCTCCAAACCACTGTAATTTTCAGTGTAGAGAGACAGATTGGGATTTTATATAAAGAAAAAAACTTACATTTTTAAACAAAACCTAAGTTTAAGTACATAAAGACTAAAATTTATTTCCTGACTCTAAGCCAATTGATTTACTAATATGGGACTCAGTTTCCTCAGACTTAAAAATGGCAACAATACCATTCAAAGAGAGAAGAAACCTTAGAGATAATCTAATCTTACCTTTTTATTTTGCAGAGAAGAAAATGGAGATCAAGAGAGGTGATGGAAAATTGAGAGCTAATCTCAGAGACAGGAAAATCTGGTTTACATCCTCCATCTAACACATATGGCTGTGTGATCCTAGGATATTAATTTAAACTTGTAATGCTCTAAACAAGTTAAATAACTAAATTGCTAAGAGATTTTAAACTCAATTGGCAAAAGGAGTGTCTTCCTCTGAGAATATCCTATATTGCAAAAATCACAGCTACAATGCTTAGAATAAGTAGCAAAGACACAATTTCAATCTAGATTTTCTAACTTTAATTTCAGCATCCTTTCCACAATCTCTTAATATGTATTCTACGTATTCCAAAATTTTGGGAGGAAGAAATGAACATATTTTATAAGTGGTACAGTATAATAGAGATGTAAGGAAATTCCTTCCTGGAATGGATTTGAGTTCTTAGCAATAGCTAAAACAATTTGAAGGCATGCAGAGTAAATGAGGGATCTGAAAAAATAATGCTTATGTCTTTAGGAAATGAATTGCAAAACTACAAAGTGACCGATATTTTTAATCAAGTGAGAATTGTCCTGTAGAAAAAGTCTTTGGTGTTTTGAACTTTTTTGGAGGGAGTGGTAGTGCAGGCAGTAGTCTTATCTCAGGTTTTACTCTCTTGGAACCACTGAATTTCCAGTTACTGAAGGGGTTTATGGGAAATAAAATTCAAAAGAAATAAGCCCAAAGTCTACAAATCCAGAACCCTTAACCAGTCATTTGGTTTTTACTTACTTGGTTGGACTACAGTCATGCTACTCACAAAGACATGAATTTTGTTTTGTTCTCTGATTCAGAAGCCATTAACTGTCTCAAATATGAGTCCTGATGTTGTACTTATGATATCTAAAAATACTAGCTTACTGGGCACATTCAAGTTATAAACTGTCTTCATTAGCATATATTCAAGCAGTTTTCATCTTATTTGAAGAATTAGTGAGGGGATTGATGAGATACATAAAGGAACAACACTAAAAATCTAGACGAGTTTGTTTTAAAGGCAATTCTAAAAGGGAAATTAAAAAAAAAATGTCTCAGTCAATGGATATGTCAGTGTAATAAATATATGACCTCCAAGATAAGTGATCCCTTACAATGACCTCTTAGTTGACTCTGCATCTTCTGGTATGTTTTTATAAATAATAATTTGGGCACTGTTTAGTCATATACTTTAGGAGATTCTCTATTTGTCTGCTAATTTTTTATTTAATTAATTTATTCCCTTTGGATCAGGGAAAAAAACAAAAATGAATTGGAAACTAAATAATCCTAAAGAATGACTGAGTGAAACAACAAATCATAGGAACAATCAAGAATTTCATCTAAGACAATGACAATATTGAGACAATATACCAAAATTTATGGGATGTAGCCAAAGCAGTTCTTAGAGGAAATTTTATATTTCTAGATGCTTACTTGAAAAAAAGAGAAAGAGGAGATCAATGAATTGGACATTCAACTAAAAAAATTAGACAAAGAATAAATTTTTAAAAAACCTAATAAAATACCAAATGTGAAATTCTGAACAAAAGAGGAGATTAATAAAATTAAAAGTAAGAAAACTGTTGAATTAATAAACAAAACTAAGTGTTGGTTTCATGGAAAACAAATAAAAAAAATAAACCTTTAAATAATTTGATTAAAAAAAGGAAAGAAGAAAATCAAACTGCTAGTATCATAAATGAAAAGGGTGAACTTTCTACCAATGAAGAGGAAATTAGAACAATTAATTTTGCTCAGTTGTATGCCAATAAATCTGATAATCTAAGTGAAATGGATGAATACTTATAGAAATATAGTTTCCCCAAGTTAATAGTGGAGGAAATAAATTACTTAAATAGTTCCATTCTGGAAAAAAAAAATGAACAAGCTATTAATTAACTCCTTAAAAAAATCTCCAAGGTCCAATGGATTTACAAGTGAATCCTACCAAACAGTTAAAGGAAAATTAATTCCAATACTATGTAAAATATTTGGGAAAATAGTGAAAGAAGGAGTCCCAACAAATTTCCTTTATGACACAGATATGGTGTTGAAACCCAAACCAGAGAAAGAAAACAGAGAAAAACAGAGGTCAAAACAGGTCAAAACAGAGAAAGAAAATTATAGACCAATTTACCTAATGAATATTGATGCAAAAATCTTAAAATACTAGGAAACTGGCCTGACACATTAAAACAGACTAAAACACCACTTCTAAAACTTACCTTTATATGACCAGGAGATAGCATCTCCATAATTCTCCACATTCATTTCCTCATGTATAAAACATGGGTAATAATAGTATCTGCTTAAGAAGGTTGTTATGTTTATTAAATGAGGTAACATACATAAAAAAGCTTTTCAAAACTTAAGGGTAAAATTTCAGTTATCATGATTCTTACAACAGTCCAGATTCTTTCTCATTTATACATCATGCCAGGGAATTTATACCAACTTATATTTGAATTACTAGAGTCTGAGAAACATCCTTTTGCCTTATTTTTACTTTGCTATTATCAATGTTGAAGACCAACAGTATTGAACTGAGACTGTACACTGTTAATAGTATTGGATATGAAGAAGTTATTCAAAATGACACTTTATTTTTTGCCTCAAAGTAAATATGAATAATTATAGAATTCATTTGTAAATCTATTTCTTTCTACCTTAGATTTACTGTTGAACAATAGTTTCTTCCTTGATATTTTTAAGTTCATAAAGAATTCTCTTCTGCATCTTTTATTATGCCATTTTTACTCTAATTTCTACTGTGCTTTAAATACTTAAATTCTCAAATCAGTTTGTGATCTCATGGATGTGGTGTTCCTTCCATGGCAGAGATCACAATTCATCCACTTATGTCAATCTTATAATTTTTTTTTTGGTAGATGGGCTAGCACATGCTTTTGGTAAGCACCTATATAATATACCATAGGACTTCCTCACTTTTTCTTGACATCATAAAGTTATTAATATGCCACATAGAATATTTATTATCCCTCACTCCTTCCACATTGCCAGTCCATCTTTTTCTTTTCCTTGATTTCTTTGATGACACAATCTAACCTACTTTTAATGTGTTTTAACCTACTCATTCTTAAGGAATTGTTCCATTATACTTTGGACAATAATTTTAATCCTTTAATTCTTCAAACTGTAGCATTTTAAAACTCTCAATAGGACAGTATCTTTGAAAAAAATGATATTATTTAGAATGGCCTCTTTTTTAGGGAAAAAAAAAACTGGGGCCCTCAAAAAAATTGTGTAATTTCCCAAAATTGGTTAAGCCCTAACCCCTTTTTTAATTCTGGGGCCAACTGTCTATTTTTTGGGGTCAGTCTAAGATGATGTCCATGGATAAAAGAAATCTTTGGTTGTCTGTACAAATACATATCATATTCTGAGCAGAAGCCGTCTTCATTAACATGGTTTGTCCCAAGTGGATAGTCTAGCCAAACTATTGTAATTATGAACACATTTGGAGGTTCTAACATCACCTTGATATAATTACCCTAATGACATTGTTCATAAGAGCATCTAGAGAATATCACCGTCTGTAGGGAATTTATCTTTGATATAAATTCTGTTACATATCTCAAGATAAACACATTCAGTGATAATTCATCTTGCTTTTTTATACTATACTTATTAATTATGAGATCATACAAAATGGAAAACATTTAACATTGTTATTATTTTTTGACATATGCAATGGAGAAAAACTGTTGAGAAGTGATCTTTTTAGAAGGAATTTTGCTCCACTGAATGATTTTTTAAAGAAAACTATTTCCATATTGTGATCTTGTATTCTCTACATTTTTTAGTCAATTACATAAAGATAAAGTTGTGATCTCCTAGGAATCACACATAGAAAAGCACTTCTCTTTTCTTCTAATATTCTTATCAAAATGTCCTCATAATAAATTTCTTTGTAGATCAGAAAGTAAATAGGTGGGTGGTAAATTTAATATACCATTTTTAATATGCTTCCCATATCCTTTAATTTTTTTTCATTAATAAGAATTTTTCCATTCTTTGGATAGCTTTCCCTCCTTCAAAACTTTCAGAATTGTTAATTTAATGCCTTCAACATTATATCATCTCCAAATAAATTTTCTCCAGATCTACTTAGTCAAATATAATTGGCTTTTTTTTTTTCTGGATAGAACACAGTACTAGAGTCAAGAGAAACAGTTCAGATCTAGTCATAGCCACTTATAAGATGTGAAACACTGAGGAACTCACAAACCAGAGAGGGATTCCTCTCTGCAAAATGGGGATGATAATAACACCTATTTCTCAAGATCAGTATGAGACTAAAATGAGATAATTGTAAGTACTTTGTAAACTTTAAAGTGCTATATAAACACTAGTTAATATTGCTATTATTGTTACTTAAATTATTCACCACATTTTTTTCTTAAGATTTTCAAATAACTCCACACACACATACACACACACACACACACACCACAACAAAAAACAAAAAACAAACAAAAAAATAGAATCAGCCATGACTACCTTATATTTCTGAGTGTCAAGTAGATCATGTTTGCTAAATAAAGGAAATTTTTGGTTTCTAATCTCTTTGTTATTGAAAATGATTTGCCTAAGTAAAAAATCTGCATACAAATTATAATCAGCATCTGTGCCTTGTCATCCATTTTCCTCTCACTTTTTGTCATGAATTAGGCCAGATTGGAGTTATTTTTCTCATTTGTATTTTTCCAGCCCTATAGTTTAATACTGACCATGAGACTTTCTCAACAAAGATGCTGCAGTAGTTTGCTATTTCCTCCTCCAGTGGATCACCTTTTTTTCTTAACTTTCCACTATGACTTGTCTGTCTTAGGTAACCTGGTATGGCATAACTCATAATTTTAATGATCTCTCTAGCATAAGAAGGCTGTGATCCAGACCTAGAGTTGATTGTGGAGTGGATTATGAGCTTCTTGATGCAAAATGTATTCATAAATTGAAGAAAGGAGGAAAACCCATCAGTTTGTTATAGGTATAACCTAAATAACATTTCCTACAAATATTAAATTAGGGTAATGGATAGATCTAAGAGTTTAGAACTGGTAAAATGTGTGAAGAACTATGGGCAGAGTATGTAATACTGAAAAGGAGGCAGCAAAAATATACATCACAAAGAAAAAGAAGAGCAAGAAAACAAACTGGCTATTTACAAATAGTTGAGGAAAGAAGGAAGACAAGGCAAAGGAGGAAAGGAAAGCTATATCCAACTGAATCCAGAATTTGTGAGAATATCTAAAAGAGACAAGAAGCTTTTCTTAAATAAGCAATTCAAAGAAATAGAAGGAGATAATGGAAGGAGAAGAACAAGCTATTTCCTCTAGAAAATTAGAGATTTATATCTCTATAAATATTTTATTTTTTATTTTATATGTTTTAGTTGGGAGTCAGAGGAAGCCAGGGATATCCACAGACTGAGTGAAGAGTAACCAAATTTCTGAGCTGGAGGCTGTTCAAAAAGAATTGTCTTATCCAAGAGATGAAGTGCCTTGTTTCTGGAAGAACCAGAGGCCAGTATTGCTTGATCAAAGATAAAGTAACAGGGAGTGATATATAAGAAGGCCAAAAAGGTAAGAAGGCGTTTGAATAACAGAGTATTTTATATTTGATCTTGGTAATAAAATGAAGCCACTGGAATTTATTGAGTAAAGGATTGGAGAGGAGAAGAGTTGACATAGTCAGAGCTATGCCTTAGGAAAATCAATTTTTTGAAGTGGGTATAGCCTTGAAGACACCATGCAGCAGGCTACTGCAATAATTCAGATTGAATAATGAGAGTCTACATTGGACTGATGCCAGTGTCAAGGATATTACAAAGGAAAATATTGCAAAGGCCTTGCAACAGATTGGACATGGTGGAGGAAGGTAAAGAGAGAGTGAAGAGTCCAGGATGACTCTTTGGTTTTGAATGTGAGGGACTGGGAGAGTGGTGTTGCCTTGTACAGTGAAGAGTGAAGGTAAGGAGGAAAGAGTATTTAAAGGGGAAAGATAATGAGTTGGCTTTTGTAGATGTCTACAAGACATCTAGTTTGAGATGCACAAAGTGCAATTGGATATTTGAAATTGTAATTCATCAGAGAAATTGGGACAAGAAATATTGATGAGAGAATCATTGTCATAGAAATGCTAATTAAATCCAGGGAAACTGATGAGATCATTTGATAAAGTAATATTTAGAGAAAAGAGAGTCCAATACTGAACCCTGAGGGACACCTACAGTAAGTGCACATGATTTAGAGAATTCAGAAAAAACAAAAAAGAGTGAAACAGTGGTCAGATATAGGGAGAAAACCAGGGAAGAATCTATATTAAAAACCTAGAAGAAAGGGAGTATCAAGGATCAAAGGTGGTCAAGAATATGATCAAGATCAGAAAGATCAAGAAGAGTGAGAATTGAGAAAAAGCCCTTGGATTTGACAAATAAGAGATCATTAGCAACTTTGGAGAGAGAAGTTTCACTAGAATGATCAGATAATTAATTCCCCTTCCTCCAACCCATCTTAACTCCCTCATTCTTAAACAGAAAAACAATACATAGATAGACAGATACATCCATACACACACACACCAGAAAGTATTAAAGAGTTGAGAAGAAAATAAGAGGGAAGAAAATGGAGGCACCAATTACAAATGGCTCTTTTGAGGAGTTGAGTTCCAAAGGGGAGATGAGAAATAGAATTATAGTTAGAAAGGCTTAAAGGATCAAGTAAGGATTTTTTTTTTTCAGGATAGAGGAGATATGGAAAAGTTTGTAGGCGGTAGAAAATGAACCAGTATAGAGGGAAAATTGAAAATGAAGGAAAAAATGGGGATGACAGAGGGGACAATATGTTAAAAGAGACAGGATAGAATGGGGTCACTTGAACAAATAAGGATATCAGTCTTGGTAAGGAGTAAAGCCATTTTATCTTGTGATACAGTAGTTGAGGAGGAGAAAATGGAGGAAAGCTTCTGAGAAATAGGAGATGAGAAAGAGGGAAAAGAGTATAATGACAAATGGCCCTTTTTCTGTAAAATATGAAGCAAATAGGAATGAAGAACTATGAAAGGTTTGAGGTCATCACCAACATGTAAAGTCTCTTCAAAGAATCAAGGACTTTTGTATTCTTTATTTCAGAGGTTGCCATGGACAAAAATTTAATTACCAAATCACAAGTATGTTCTTCTTGTACTTTACAAAAATATAATAGGATGCAGACATATTAAGAAAAATATTACTATTGTACTATTAACGCAGTCAATAATGCCAATAACATTTGTTCAGTCTTTATTAGAAAAGGATACTAATGAGACCACAGACACAAGGTCAAGCTACATACCTATCCTTAGCTTCCCTCTGTTCCACAGCCACAGGCTTTTAATTATATCCCCCAAGCCTGAAAGACTGTCAAGTGAATCAATACTGGTCATCCCAGGTATATGAGAGAGTAAATAGGTCATTTTGAATTGTGTAGTGCCAATAGGGAAGAAAATCAGAATTTATACACTATTGCTGTCTGGATCAGACACACAATTTTCAGTTAGGAAGATAGCTCCTTTCTTAAAAAATGGAAAGATCATGTTTTTGTTTTTGTTTTTAATCTATATTTGTGGCTAATATAGACAAAATAGTTAGGAAGTTTGGGGAGATTATTATGCAAAGCAAGGAAGCAGACTGGATTTCTGTACTAAGATTTGAGAAATTACTGCTTCAAATAAAGCAGAGATGGGGTTGTTAAAGTAACTATTTACTAAGAGGAGAATAATGTACCCACCAGATGAATTGGAACCACTTGACAATAGAAATGGCACCTTTTAAATGTATAAGAATTTGTTTTGCTTTTTATTTTATCTCAATAATTATAGTAAATCATCTTATAGGGTGGCTCTGAGTCCAGAATTTATGCCCATGTATGAACACAAACGTTCTTCCTTTTTTTTGCCTCAAATTCATTTTATGACTGATACTGAGTTGAAGGGGGAAAAAAAAACCAAACACTGAAATAGAATAAATAATGGTATATATTCAACAAATAAGCTTTTACTGGGTCACTTCTTTATTCAATTTTCATTATTTATTTTGAGCCAGAAACCTATCAATACTCTCAATGCAACCACTACAATCTTATCCAAACCTAACTTCCTCAGAAAAGAAAACATATGGGAGAAAAAACAAACAACCTTGTTATGTCAACAGTATAGTTCAATTGAAAATGTGCTTTGCTGCAAACACAATGCCCAAGATTAAGAAGGCAGTGGGAGCTTAATTTATCCAAAACACTCTTGAAAATAAAAAAAATAAAAAAAGTTCTATCAAATGGTAACAGCAGGGGTAATGCTAAAATCAAATTGCTGAATATATGTATCCTAAAAGCTTAATTATTAATGGCAGATTGAGTCTACTGCTGGGTCAAAGGGGTAAGTCTTTAGTACAAAACCCAGAGAATATTTGAATGTCTCCCACTTGAGCTGTGAAATGCTATTTTGGTTTCTAGCATTTTGTTTATAGGATTAAAAAGGAACATAGAGGAAGAGTAGCCAACTGGACATCTCGTATGGTTCAGCTCAGACCAAATTATGGAATGAGAGGGGCAAAATATTCAATTCATTACCCTTCTTTTACTTCCCCCACTCCTGATGGATACACACACACACACACACACACACACACACACACACACACACACAAAACCAAAAAGTATTAAACCCCATCATTCTTATGCTAATTTCTTTTCCAAAAGCCCTTTCCCAACTTTTTCCCAAGAACAATTAATTCCCTTCTTGCATTGCCTCGTTGGTTCCCTGTAGCTGAATCTTATTAGGAATGGGTTCATAGTAAAAAAAAAAAAAATATTCTATCATAAAGATAAATCGCATTTTTAATCTTCCATTCAGAATACAATGCTGAATGAAGCACAATTGTTTTATAAAACTGCTAAATTGCCTATCTTCCAACATCATTATAAAAGTAATTCTCACTGATACTTGATTTCTGAAGGTCTTTTCCAGATGGCAGACTCTAATTCTACCAATGATTCTATCCTCTGAATATTCTGAGCTAAGTATTCTACAAGGCTATATATTCAATGCAAGCAAAAAGACAGATCTATAGACCGATATAAAAATCAATATTACATATGCATACACAAAAGAACAGATACTAAGATCTTGGGGAATAGTGATTCATCCTATGGGCAGAATTATAGAATTGTGAGAGATAAAAGAGACCTCAGAAAGAGACTATAATTTAGATTCAAGAGCAATCCTCACTAGAACATATCTAAAAAGTTATTTATCACTTTCTGCCTGAAGGCAAAAGGAAGATAAAGTATTCTTTCTTTGACTCATTAAGGTATGAAATTGAATCTGGTTCTTAAAAACTATTCCAACTGAGTACAAAAATCTGTAAGGTCCTAAACAGCTAAAATAACTGAGTTTAGGGCTAGAAATAAAATGTAACTACCTTCCAAAATTTTGCCTAAATTTAAAGTACTCATGGAAACGGATTATAAGGTATTGGGGGTTTGTTTGTTTGTTGTTGTTGTGGAGGTATGGGAGCAGACACAAAAATGCATCATACAAATGTACATCACACCTTAGAAACTGATTACAAAGACATAGAAAGTATAGTGGTCTTGGCTACACATTTGGTCCAAATGATCATTCAAGGCCCAAGCTTTCAGATAAACAAGTACTCTAATAAAAGCATTCAATGAGCCTTGAGTAAAGACAGTCCTCAATGTGAGAAAAAAAAAATAAGCCCCGGAGGCAAAACAGCTAAAAGTCATGGGAATTTGAAATAGTCTGTAAGAAAGTTTCCCAGAATGCTCTCAGGTTCTAACAAAATTTTAAAATATTTCTTCTCTACCTTCCTCCCTCCCTCCCTCCCTCCCTTTCTCCCTTCCTTCCTTCCTTCCTTCCTTCCTTCCTTCCTTCCTTCCTTCCTTCTTCCCTCACTCCCTTCCTCCCTTCTTCCCTCCCTCCCTTCCTACTTCCTTCCCTCCCTCCCTTCCTCCTTTTCTCCTTCCTTCTCTTCCTTCCTTCCTTCTCTTCCTTTCTCCTTCCTTCTCTTCCTTCCTTCCTTCTCTTCTTTCCTTCCTTCCTTCCTCCCTTCATTTCCTCCTTCCTTACCTTTCTTTCTTCCTTCTCTCCCTCCCTCCTTCCCTTCCTTTCTTTCCTCCTTCCATCCCTTCCATTTTCCTTCCTTCTTGCTTTCTTCTCTATCCCCTTCCCCAAAGACTCTACAATTAGATCTAAGTTAAATACACTGAAAGGGCAACATTAATTGGATGTGTTCTAGACTTTCTCCATTGATTCTTGGTTCAAAAGAAATCCATTAATTGTATGGAAGTGTAGGAGTTAAAAGTCAAGTTTTACTAGTGTCCTGGCTACTAAAAGAGTGAGATTATAATCAGTTCACAAGAAAGGACCATCTATACCAATAAATAATAGTTTCTGTTTTGAAGTATTTGTACTTAGTAGATTCCTGAAGCCATAAGAACTACTTAAGTCAATCAATCCAACAAGAAAGTGGATTGCTTCAGTGAAATATATCCAGTCACCTGGTGTTTAGCCTCATGCAGAACCTCATGGTTAACTTATCAAAGTTTTCATTTTTAATTAGGTTTATTGATATCATATCAGCACAGTTCTAGAAAAATCATGTCACCAATGAGTTCAATAAAATGTTCATTTTTTAAAGCATTTTTCTAGTTTCATTTTTTCAATATTATTTTAATATCTAAATTCAAAAATGACATAATCTCAGTTTACTGGAGCCCTCCCCTTTTCATTTTGCTAATGATGTAGTTATTTTCATCATAATTATCCTTTAATATATCTTTTTATGGGTGTGATAAAGTATGATTTTTTATTCCTTTTGGAAAGCTGATTGTGCATTGTTTGGAGGGCAGGGAGACAAGTATTTGATGCTTTAGGGCCAGCAGATCATCCTAATGACTCACATCAAAAAGCTATTATTCCAGCTGAATGCTGTTCTTTCAGAATATGGACTCCATGACCCTAAGCAAATGTATTGTTTTCTCTTCTTGAACAAAGAAGTATTTTACACAGCCTTTTTTTTTAAATTTTTTTTCTCTCCCTTGCCTCCCTGTCCTCCTCCATCCACTCTGTCATTTTCTCTCTGTTATGCATGTGTATTTGACATCTTAATGAATAATTGCACTTTGAAGTTAAAAACATCAAAACCTATTGAATTTTCATATGAATAGTGAAAACAATTAAAGCTAAATATCATTAAGAAATGTTCACTGTATTATGCAATCTGCTTGTGCCATATGAATCAATAAAATGGGTCACTAGAGTAATTAAAAACATATCAAAAATAAAATAAGTTTAAGCTAAACTGAATCGATTTTGAAATCATTTAAAAACATGCTATTATAATGGCAAATTAGTGAATAAGTTAAATTTACTGATGCACTGGTAAGAGAAACCTTAAAATACAAGCATGAATGATATACAAGCATGAATGAAATATACACATGATTATTCAACTTCAATGGTATTTGAAATTAAAGAATCCCTTGATATTTCTGAGCAAACAGGTGGCAAAGGGGGTCACTGGACCCCTTTTGTGTAGTATAGTACTGGACTTAGATTAGGAAAACCTGACTTTAAATCCTGCCTCAATATATTAATAGCTGTAACTCACTTAGAATTTTCTCAGCCTCAGGTTCCTCATTTATAAAAGAAATATAGTAATAGCACCTACTTCACAGATTTGATACAAGGATCAAATAGGATAACATATGTACAGTGTGTTCCAGCCTTAAAATGCTGTAAAAATTCTAATTATTATTGTCATTATTAGTGGTTATTATCTGTTAACATTAAGGTACTAATATTGAAGATATGTTTATAAGTATATCCAGAGTATAAATAAATGTCTTTCTTATTCCTAGGATTATTGGTTACAAGTATTCCATCTAAGGAATAATTGTCAACAAACATTTATTAATTAGTTAATATATGTCAGGACTCTGCTATACAGCAAGGATACAAATTAAGACCAAAAAAGAAAAATCTCTTTCCTCATATTCTTACAATGAAGATTACATGCAAACAACTCTCAATATAGAAGAGATATTCAGGGAAAATTGGAGGAAATGGTGCATGTCTTGTCTATTTTGCAGACACGGTCAACTAATGAAAATAAAATATTTCAAAGTATGTTTCTCTTTATATTAGTCTTGAAGTTTCTCAAGGAAAATAATTACCAGTTCAAAATGTATCATTTAATAAATTATTAGAAAGAGGTAAAAACTTTATGCTAATAGTTGTTATTATTTATTATGAATATCATTGTAGTATCTCAAGGGAACCCTGTATAATGGATATAGAGCTGGTTTTGGAGCCAAGAATATAAAGATTTAACCTCTGATAAATCCTTACTTTGACCCTGGGAAAGTTAAGTGACAAACAAGGTGTCAGCATGCATTGAGGGAGGAAGTTTATTCACTGGAAAGTTCCTTGTACCAATGAAATCACAAGTCTGGAATGACATAAAAAAAGCTAGACTAAAATATAAAATATTAATACCATCATTTTCATCATCAATATCATAAATCACATGAAAATCAATAAATCTGATGGAAGCACAGTTGAGAACATTTGTGTTAGCCTAAAAAAAGAAAGAAATGATAGAACAATTGTTATGAGAGAATTCAATAAGCCATCAAGCCAAAAAGGATATTGATGGTGTATTTCCAGGCCAAAAAATATTACCCAAATATCTCTAATAGGAGCTTTTGTTATTCAGAAGCATGTGACTCTTTGAGACCCTTTGGGGTTTTCTTGGCAAAGCTCCTAGAATGGCTAAATCAATTGCCCAAAGTCACACAACTAGTGCCACATACAAACATGCATGTGTGTGAGTGTGTGTGTGTGTGTGTATATATTTATATATATATATATACACACAAACATATGTTTTGTATATGTGTATATATACAAAAACATATAAATATGTTTGCATATAAATGTATATGTATATATATATTTTCATCTATATATATAATAGAGATTTGTGCTTATGAGCATATTCATCAGCCCAGGGAATTCTAAAATAAACTCAAATTTTTAGATATATTTACATATAATAGGGGAATAGAATACACAATAAGGGATCCCAAAGGTGGACACAGAAGAGTAAATGGAATTAGAAAAAAAGTCAACAAGTATAGCTCAAGCTCTCAAACCAACCAGTCAGCCCTCCCATCCCATCCCCATACTAGGCTAAATTCAACTCATAAAGATGAATTTTCCTTATTCCAAGTTCTGTGCTTTATCCACTACCTAGCTGATTTTCAGTGAATGCAGTTTAGTCCAAAAACAGAAACAGAAGTATATCGTTCTGTGAGAATACATTAAACCATCCAGTCAAAGAATACACCAATGTTTTCCTAAGATGGACTACAAAACTGGCATAGAGATGAAATAAAAAAAAAATTCTTGGAGGATTTTCAGAATTTTTATATTTGCTAATAGTTAGATTGATAATAATAAATCATCTGATACACTATCTTCTCTTGTTGATCATTTAAATTTCCCAAAATTTAAGTGACTAGTAAAGGGAACTTCATGAACCAAAACAGAAACAACAAAGGTGAATTATATTTAAGGAAATGAGGGGAACACTGGAAATAAACTTAACATTAATCCTTAGGGTTAAAGACAAGGGAATAAGCATTAGGCCCAGCCCTGAGACTTCCATAAATCATAACAAATATGGACTTCATGTCATGGTCATAGATACACTAAATAAAGATGATTTGAGCTGTGGTAGTTTCTAAAAAATTAAGTTTTACAACTTAATCTCAATTGTCATTAATTCAAAAAAAGATACATACATATATATGTATTGGTATGTATGCATATATATACATATATGCATATATGAGATATGTTCTCATACATATATATATGAGAATTTTTAAATGAACTCAAATTTTTAGATATTTACATATAAGAAAGGAATAGATCACATAATAAAGCATCCCAAAGATGGACACAGAAGAATAATATGGAATTAGGATAAAAACTCAATAACTATACCTCAGACTCATACCAATCAGTCAACAATCCCATCCTATCCCCCCAAATTAAGAAAAAAAATATGAACTTCTTTTACTTATGTTTAAAGAATAAGGTAGAATAAGAAATCAATAGATCCATACATGAAGCAAATAGCATCATAATATAAAGCTTAGGGCATCTACACAATACAGTGGATGGAGGCCAGGCCTGAAGTCAGGAAGACTCAACTTCCTGAATGTAAATTTGACTTCAGACCCTTCCTAGCTGTGTGATTCTGGGCAAATCACTTAGCTCTGCTTGCCTCAGTTTCCTCATCTATAAAATGAGGTAGAGAAGGAAATGGCAGACCATTCCAATATCTGTCTATAAAACCCCAAATACAGTTACAAAGATTCATAAATAATGGGAAAACAAGTGAACATAAAGTTATCAAGGTGAAGCATAAGTGCAAATACAATAACAGAACACTTAACTGCCTTTAATTAAGTTTGAGTGCCTAGGTCCAGACAGATTATTCCTAGAACACTAAAAGAAGGTACAAATGTGATTAACTAAATATTGTGATTTTTGAGAAATCATGACAAATGAAAGAGATGGAAAACAATTGAACTTGGATAAGTGGTCTGACTCACAAAATTAAAAAAAAACTATACTTTAAATATTGAGGTTAGATTATTTTAAATTTCTAATTAACAAATGCTAGAGTGGATTATTAAACACATTCCATAAGTTTGGAAGAATTATAATTACAAATTATCCCCCCAAAATAGAATAATACATAGATGGTAGAAATAAAACAGTTAAAATATTTTTACCATTGAAGATTTATCTCACTAGAAGTTAATTTTAAAAATTTGTTATTAAAATTTTATAATGTTCTATAAAAATGATTATATTATAAAAATTATATAAGGATCAATTATTATGGACATGGCTTTTTTCAACAATAAGTTGATTCAGGCCAGTTCCAATGGTCTTGTGATGGAGAGAGCCATCTGTACCCACAGGGAGGACTGTGGAAACAATGTAGATTACAACATATTTTCACTTTTTGTTGTTATTGTTGTTGTTTGCTTGCATTATGTTTTATTTCTAATTTTTTCCCTTTTTGATCTGATTTTTATTGTGCAGATGATAAATATGGAAGTATGTTGAGAAGAATTGCACATGTTTAACATATATTGGATTAGTTGCCATTTAAAGGAAGGGGTGAGAGGAAGGGAGGGAGAAAAATTGTGAACACAAGGTTTTGCAAGAGTGAATGTTGAAAAATATCTATGCATGTGTTTTGAAAATAAAAACTTTTATATGGCAAAAAAACCCATCTTGTATTGTGGTACAAAATGTGTGTGTGTGTGACACATAGAACCATATACCTGATAATCTTGAGATTTTTTTAAAAGGAGGAACATGTAATCAGTTCTCCTTTATGATAAATTTATGGTAAAATATCATATTAATATATTTATGTGGTCATTTAAATGTATTAAAGTGATTACCTCACATTTAATAAGTAGTTCAAATAATTTGAAGCCCATTTTATAGAAGGAGAAACTGATTCTCTCATGATTCAAATGAGTTGGGCTAGAATACATATCTCACATATTCAAGGCCTTCACATTATGGGAGTCTCTCACATACTTGCTCATTCATACCAAACTATACAACAAAATGTGGAAAATCTAGATAAAATTTTGTATGGTGCAGAAAATCATGCCATTATTAAACTGAGAATAGATTTTGTGTCCAGTTATCAATTTAAAGCCTCTCCTTACAATGTCCTGTTGGCTATATAAGCTTAAGAGGCAGTTCCTCTCTAAATCCCAGTGAGCATTGGTCCAAAACATCAGTTTCAGAAATCTCTGATTAATGTGTTTTTAAAAACCCAATGACCCAAAGGAAATAAATATAAACTAAAGTGGTGGATTTTGACAAGTTTAATTTGTTTTAAATATTCTTTTGCTAACCCCGTTTTAAACAATTTTCATCAGTACTTCAGTTTTCCCTTCATGTATTTCTATAAAATCAATATGCAGTGTGTTTGGATGACCTATTGTATTTTCTCTTCAAATAAAATGACCAAAAAAAAAATTATGCTTGTACTCTCATTGATTCTCTTACTTAAGTTAGTTTAAGCAACCATTCCCTAAACATGTCAGGACAACTCAGCCACACGTATATACTTTCAACAAAACATTACCAGATAACTCATCAGGACATTCACTGACTTGGTCAATCCCAAGTCTTAGTCTGTCATGTTGGTGAGTGCCTCAGAAACATTTCTGATAATTGCCAACTTTACACATGTAAAAATGAACCTTTTTCCTTCATAAATTGCAACTAAAATACTTTCATTGTCATCATTATTATCCATCTCTCTCTCTCCCTTTTTCTCTCTGTCTCTCTCTCTGTCTCTCTCTCTCTCTCTTTAAACTTTACAAATTGCTTTATGTACAGTCTTTTGAATCTCAACACAACACTGTAAAATAGGTACTGTTGCTATCCCCCCATTAAATATGCCAAAACTGTGCTTCAAAAAGTTCTAAAATGGCTTGTCTGTAGTAATAAGCTGAATTGTTAGAGCAGAATTTGAATCCAGAGCTTCCCAAGGTACAGTGAAAGTTTTAGAATATAAATGTTTCTAAATTAAAAACATTTGGATAAGAAATTACACAGGGATACGTTTAAGCATTTTTGAAGTACTACACAATACTGAGACTCTAAGATATATGTACATAAAATCACAAATATGTACAAAAGTGCAAGAAATTAAGACATAATTTAATTGGCACAATAAAGGACAGATATTTGGAAGTGAAGATGGTACAGCAAGTGCAGGATTGATGATCTCAGGGTAAAAAATTAGGAGTGGAGGGATTGGAGGTCACAGAGAAAACAAAATACATTTAGATTTAGGAAGGGACAGGAAATAATAATAGTTTATGTTTAGAAAAAATGAATTCATTAATGTGGAAATGCAGTCTTTGTGGGAGATGTCAAGAACAAAAATATTGTTTTCTCTGTTGAAAGTGAAATAAGATGGATGAGCAAATATTGAAAGGTAATTGGATTGAAGAACTGGAAAATAAAGACATTTTTAAAAGTATAGATGTGAAGATTTCTTAATTGGAGATCAAAAGATTGGGATGATAGAAAGGAAGTCATATGGGACTCTGAAAGCATTGAGGAAGGGACAAGAATATGCTGGGGATAGGTAGACAACATTCATTGTATTCCAGATTGGGTGATAAATTAGAATAATTTGAATCTCAACAAAGGAGAGGTTATTTAGAGATGATCATAGACAAGAGTCTAGATGAAACAGTGAGAAGCAAGGAGTATCCAGACTTCCACGCTGGCAAATTCCTATTAATAGATAATGTGTAACACTACTAGAAAAGATGAATAGGAAAGCTGTCTCCTCCAGAGGGAACTAAGTCTCAGTTCTGTATTTGGAGCCCTCTGACTAGATTCAAGACCAGGATATCTTATTTAATATTGGTTTGCTGATAGGAAACATTTAATATCTCTGAGCCTTCATTTCCTCATCTCAAAAGACTATTGAACTAAAAAGCATCAAAGACCTCTTTAGTTCAAAATCCTGTGGGGAAAAAATGTAGTAAATTTAGTTCCCATTGACTTATTCTACCAAATGAGTTATGTCCTCCAAATTCACTATCTGATTAAATTTCATCTGCACCATGCTGTTCTGTCACCCTTAGCAGAAACTATAGTGAGTAAAATTGATTGCTGTAATATTTTAAATTATAAATAAAGGAAATCCAAGTCATTCAATTCAGAAAAAAAGGCATTAATTAAGTTCTTGTTATACACAAGGCATTAAGTACTGGCCATACTAAGATGAAAGTTAAATGATATCTTTAATATGTAAATAAGTATGTGTACACAATAAATAAAAAGTTATTTGTGAATAAAATAACTAGTAGTTGTAGCTGAAAAAAAGCCTTAGTGTGAAAGATGGTGCTTTATCTCAATATTGAAGGAAAATAATCCCTTCAAAAAGACAAAGAGTTGAGGAGAAAGTCCATTCTAGGGAGGGCAGATAACAAGGAAAAGACACAAAAGTAATGTCAGAGTTAATGTTGAGAGAAAGACCAGTTTGGCTGGACAACAATGTGAAAGGGAAGTGGTTATTATAATGCCAGAGCTGGAATGATCAAATTATATTTTTGTAAGTATCACTCGATTTCACTTAGATTGTTAGATTAATATTTGCAAAACTATACATGACCCACATTAATAGAAAAGGAATTGAATACTTGAATTGAGCAAGCCATCAATGAACTCTGTAAGAAAATTTTCCCAGGACCAGATGAATTTACCAGTAAATTCTACTAAACAATTAAAGAACAATTCATTCCAATACTATAAAAATTATTTGGAAAAATAGCTTAAGAAGGAGTTCTTCCAAATTCTTTCTATGACACAAATATAATTCTGATACCTCAACCAGGTAGAACAAAACAGTAAGAATATTACAGGCCAATTTCTACAATGACTATTGATACAAAAATTTCAAATAAAATACTAGCAAGGAAATTACAGCAATATATTACAAAGATTATACAACATGATCAGGTAGAATTTACACTAGAAATACAAAGATAGTTTGATATTAGGAAAACTATCAGGATAATCATAATAATAAAAGAAAACAACAGTAATCATATTATTATATTAAGAGATTCAGAAAAATATTTGAAAAAAGTAGCATCCATTTTTATGAAAACATTAGAAAGCATAGGACTAAATGAACCTTTCCTTGAAATGATAAGTAGTATATATTGAAAGCCATCAGCAAGCATTATCTATAACATGGATAAGCTAGACGCTTTCTCAGTAAGATGAAAGGTGAATCAATGATGCCCAGCAGCACCACTATTATTCGATATTGTACTAGAAACACTAGCTATAGTAATAAGAAAAGAAAAAGGAATCGAAGGAAGAAGAATAGGCCTATTTTCAGATGATATGATGCCATACTTAGATAATCCTAGAGAATCAACTAAAAAAAGACAAAAACAAAATAATTAACAACTTTAGCAAAGTTGTCATATATAAAATAAATCCACATAATTCAACAGCATTTCTATATGTTGCCACCAAAGTCAACAGGAAGAGAGAAAAATTCCATGTAAAATAACTACACATAAAATATAACTACACACATATGTCAGCCAAAGCAAATCCAAGAACTATATAAATGCAATTGAAAAACACTTTTTCATAAAAATAAAGTTAGATTTAAACAATTGATTTAATATTATTTGCTTATGGTTAGGCTGAGTCAATATAATATTAGTGGATTCTTGCAATATCAATTTAACCTTCTGGTTCTACAATATTAGGGCAAATTTTCTAGATAAGCTGATATCTAGGGTATTTTTTTAAATTATCACTTTCAAGTAATCTTATAGTTCTTAAATTATGTCTGCTCAATCTATTGTTCAGGTCAGTTGTATTTTCAATAAGACATTTCATGTTTTCTTTTATTTTTTCATTCTTTTTCTTTTTGTTTATTGTTCTTTATATCTCAAAGTATCATGATCTTCTACTTGCCTGATTCTCTTTTTTTTAAGTATTTTCTTTAATGAATTTTTGCATTTCATTTTACAATTGGCCAATCATTGTTTTTAAGGACTTACCTTCAATGAATTTTTGTTCCTCTTTTACCTTTTGGCCTATCTTGTTTTTAAGGCTTTATTTTCTCCAATTTTTTGCCTCTTCATCCAAGTGGTTGATTCTTTCCCTACCTCATGATTTTCTTGTATTATTCTAGTTTCTTTTTCCAATTTTACTACTATCTTTGATTTTAAGAATGCTTGTTGACTTCTTCCAGAAAGTTATCTTTTTGAGGATCTGCGGGCAATTCACATTTTTCATTGGAGCTTTGCATGTATCAGTTTTGATTTCACTGCTTTCTTCTTCCTTTGAACTTCCTTGACAGCACAGCAACTTTCTTCATCGAGTTCATTCTTTACTATTTACTTATTTTTCCAGACTATTTCTTGACTATTTACTTGACCTAAAATCATGGTTCTGCTCTCAGAGTGGAGGGGATACCATTCCAAACCTCAAGTTTTCTGTGCTGCTGTTTTCAAAAATAGTTCTGGAGGGGAAGGGGAGTCTGCAAGTTTGGCTCTTCTAAGGTAGTATGATCTAAAAAGTGATATGATCACTGTTCTCCTGGTCTGTGCTCTGATCTGTGAGCAACAACAAGTACATGTCTTTACCCTGCAACTGTGACCAGGGTGCCTTCCCTGTAAATACTCCTCCTTGCCCTGGGAATGGTATGCAGAACTGTGTATGAAAACTGAAACACAGACATATGGAAACATAGCTCCCAGTTCTAGCAAAGGATCCCTTCTAACCAGTTGCCCAACCTTCTTTTTGTTTGTAGGCTTAGAGCTCCAGAAGCTCACCTCTGTCAGTCTGAATTCAGTAAGTCCCCATCTTATCTCAGTGAGACAGACGCTTCCTGTGGACCTTCTAAGTTACCTTGAGTTATAAAATTATCACACCCAGTCTTGGTTCATCTACTTTAGAAGTTTATTTGAGATTTTAACATTGTTTGGAGGGAAATTTAATGGAGTTTACACTAGTCCCGGCATTTATTTTTCCATCTCAGCTCTGCTCACAATTAAGAAATCCATTTAAATTAGCAGTTTGTATACAATTTGGAGAAAAAAAATGAAAGTTTAAATTGTTCTAAAGGAATAAATTAATAAATGTTTAAAAAGTGCATCTTTCTTTTGTGTCAAAATTTAAGTAATTCTTCAGCAGATAAGAAAAACAGCTTCTGAATTTGCTGACTAGGAACTAGTGTCAATGGTTATTACTGTAACAGTGAAATGGGAAAATGTTATAGCTGACTGGATATATAGGATGCATGAGAGTGACTAATTAAAGATAACACTAAGGTGACAATTATGGGTAATTGAAAGGATGATGGCATCCTTTTCATTAAGAGAGAAGTTAAGAAGATGTGATAACTTGGAGAGATAACCATTCTTTCTTAATAAATATTGTATTTGAGACCTCATTAAGTATAAAATGTTCAATAAACATTTGGTGAACTTAAGAATTTGATAGACAAGATGTATAGAACTGAGAATCATCTGCATAAAGGTAATGCTTATGTCCATGTAAACTACAGGAATTATGAAGTGAGAAAGGATATAGGTAAAATAGAAATAATGCAATACAGAATCTTGGGTACAGAGCTGGGTAATATAGCAGTGGTGACAAACTCAAACAGAAATGAGAGCTCCTAATACATGCATGTGGATTTCTGTAGGCCACATATCGACATAATTTTAAGCTATAATATTATCTAATTTTCATTATATTTTATTTATTTTGTTAAATATTTCCCAATTCTATTTTGATCTGTTTCAGGCTGTACTTGGGAGTGTTGTGGGCTGCACACATTTGACACCTCTGGTACATATGATGAATGCAGCAAGAGAGATGAAGAAGTCAGTCGGGAGAAGAACCAAGACAACTCTAGATCAAACATGTCCACACCTAATGCATCTTTATTTAAGGGAGGATATGATATGATCAAAAGAGAATTCCATTCAAAGCTATTTAAGAAGTTTATGGGAAGAAAGATAATATTTAATTGGTGAATAATAAATAATTACATATGCAAGGTATATGCTATCTTTGTATTCTCATAATCTTGTAAAATGCATTGTATATAAATGACATGATAAATTATGGTTGATTATTGATTATATGAGAGATGACTCTGAATCTGAGTTTTGAGGAAAAAAAATGAGAAAATGAAAGGCACGTATATTCAAGGATAGTGGTTGGTGAAAGGGAGTGACAACATAGGAGAACACAGGAGTAATAGTTGAAAGGTTCCAAGGGTAACCTCCATTTTGGTTGGAAAACAGAATAAAAGGAAGACTACTGTCAAATATTGAGTCTCATATACTATAGTGAATGTAGTATTACTCTTGGTCAGAATATTTCATATTCCTGTGCCATTTAATTAAATTTGTTTTAAGGCTAAAAAATAACACCTTGAGTTATATAGCATTACATGAGAGACAGTGTGATATAGTGCTTAAGAGTGGCAGATGGAGTTGAAAGACTTGGTTCAAATTTTGCCTCTAAAACTTCATAGTTGATTCTCTCTGGACCAGTCACTTAAGTTCCCCAAAGCTTGGCTCGCCATATATAAAATGAGCAGTTTCATTTATCTGATCTCAGAGAGTTTTCAGTCTTCTATGAAAAAATAATGATAAAGAACTTGAGAAACTTTATGTCAAGTTATTAGACTTCAGACCTGCTATCACATAGTAAGAGTCAGTTCTAGTGATCAATAGTTGCCTGGGAAACTAGCAACCATATGTAACTTTATTCTTTTTCCTAAAGAAATATTGAGTTTCATGGATTTCCCTTGTGTCAGATGCAGTTTGCTTATGTCTTTGAGGGAAATCTACATCTGTTCAATGGTGTTTTCAGATGCAACTTCTCTGCCAAAGCTTTCCTCTTGCTCAGTCTTTTCTGATGTTATGTAGGTGGATATCTCCAAAGTGCCAACATAAGTAATCAGCTACAGGGACAGATAATCAGTTGAATTTGAGACTAGTTTCTGCATCAGTGTTCTCAGTTATTTGATTAAGAAAACATATGCTTTTCAAAATGTTACCCATATCAATTTAATTTATGTAAAATAGGGCAACTAAGCAAATTTGAAATTCAGGAAGGAGGTCTGATTTTAATTTCACAGTTCTGAGTTTAAATATTATATTATACCTGATATTAAGTAGATTTTCTAGCTTATGTTAAAATAGTTATAATAAAACAGATTAAAGACAGATTTCTATTATTTTCGTATCTATATAGAAGGGTTTTTTTTAAATTCATGGTGACTATTTTACAAATAAAAATATAATTGTGTATATCTTGCATATTCCTAAGTATTTTCATGTTGTTTATCACATTAAAAGGTATCTATTGATCACAAGGACTGAGTGGTTTTATGTATGTATGTGTATGTGTGTGTGTGTGTGTGTGTTTGTATTTTGCATTCAGCATGGTACCTGGCCCATCAAAAATACTTAATAGGTGCTTGTTTACTGACAGACTAATTATACTGTTTTTTACTGATTCTTTTTTTATGGATCAGGTTCACTTCGGATATTTTGTAGAAGGTATACATATGAACCAAATATTGAATCAAGAATATGAATGGACAGGTGACTTCCAAGAAAACTATAGATAGTGCCAACAAGTACAGAGAGATTAGTAAAAAAGAACAAAATTGAAACCTGGAATTTGAAGGTGGAAAAGTTAAATAACAAAGATATACTGGAGAAAACAACTGAACTGACACAGCAATAGATCAGTATTGAATGTAGATATAAAGCATTGTTCTCTGTTCAATGATGTGCTATTATGTGATATAAACATATATGAACATGCATACAATGTATATAAGTATACAATACACATATGTATGCACTTATTTGTCTGTAGGAGTATACATGTGTGCAATATCTATGCATGCTTTTATGTTTATACATATGTATTTTTTTCCCTCCCTGAGTTTTCCTAAGTTGGGCTTCCCATTCAATTGCATACATTTATTTGAACAAAAGATATTATTCATGCATTTAGCTCTGTGTGTGTGTGTGTGAGTGTGTCCATGTTTTTTAATCAACCAAACCATTAGGGTATTTGTTCTTGATGCATTCATTTTGTCATTGATGAGGCCCTATAGAATTATGGCATGATTCATGAGATAAATAGACACCAATTTCCAGAATAAAAGAGAAATTTGAGGACTCTTAATTTTGTAGTTTGCTTATAAGAAACTAAAGAAGAGAGAGAGCAGGAAGATATTAGAAAACTATTTTATTTGCTTTATTATTACTGAATGGATCATTATAACTAAGCCCCAAATTCCCATCATTGTCTTAAAATAGCAATAAATATTAGCAAAAAATAAAAGAATGTCACACAATAAGGGGAAAGAATATATATAAAGAAAGCAATTTTTTGAGGAAAAAACATTGCAGTAAAACTTACTTGGACTTATAAAAATAACCAAAGAAAAAAGAAAACCAAAAATTGTAATAAAATCAATAAGTTCTATCAGATCATCTGTACATATATCTTGCATAGTGTGATATATAATGTATAATAAATATCTTACAGATATACACAAGTAAAATTTATGTTTGAATAAAAGCATGACATGGTTTATACTTGGGAATTTGAATGTCACTTTTAGGAAACTGAAATTGAAACACATGCATGCACAAACACACATATACATATGATACAAGATATGTATCATAACTGTGAGAGTAAAATATTATAATCTCTGAGAAATTAAAAATTAAATCAAAAATAAATTTTAAAAAATTAAAAATTATGGTTGACTCAAAGAGTCAAAGGAACAATGAATGGTGGTTTGAAGCATGTGATAAGAGTGTCACAAATGGTGATTTATAGGTATGAGATGCTCCAGACCACCATTACTGCTTCCAGCTCAAACATCCCTGATAGTCATCATACAGAGAAGCAACTATTGTGGAGAAGGGGGCAGCCATCTTTCTCAAATACTAGCCAACTACTACCCAAAGGGCAAGTGGTAGCTGAAACAACAAGTCATCCTGAAGGATGACTTGAGGACTTGAGGAATCAAGTATCAGTCAAGTCAAACACCTCAACCACTAGGACTACTTTCCTATTTCACATTCTGATGAGAATAGACTAGCATTCTGAAGCCAAGAGTCCTGGAAAGAAAAATATAATATACACAATCAAGAAAAGTCATTAATATCTACTCTGCCACTGAAATCTAAAGATCATGGGACTTTTCCATCTGACTTGAAGTAGAAACCTTTCATGTGTTGTCTTCCCTATTAGAATGTGAGCTCCAGAGATGGAGTCAAGATGGCGGAGTAAAGTCAGCAACTTGCTCAGTCTCTCCCCCAAACTGCTCCAAATTCCTTTAAATAATGACTCTAAGCAAATTTTAGAGTGTCATTGTTAAGAACCATGCCCCAAAAGTCAGAGTAGAACATTTTCCAGCAGAAGACAACTTAACAGTTCAGCAGAAAAGGTGGTTGTCCAGCGTGCAGCCTGAACCCCAGCCCAACCTCTGAATCAGGAGCAGCACTGGTGGTTTCTAGATCTCTCAGCCTAAAGACACCAAAGAATACCTGAAAGCTCAGCAAAAAAACATCTGTGGAACCAGTATGAGAATGCAATACCAGTACAGGGCTGCAAATTCATGCATATCTTTTGACCTAACAACACTATCACTAGGCTTGAATACCAAAAGTGTTTAAAAAAAAAAAACAGAAAAGAAAGGAAAATATTCATAGCAGTCCTCTTAGGACAAAACAAATTGGAAATTGAGGAGATGTTCATCAATTGATGAATGGCTCAATAAACTGTGGTAGGTGTTTGTAATGGAATATTATTATTTATTTGAAAGAGATGAGCAGTATGTTCTCAGGAAAAGAAAAAAAAACCTGGAAAGTCCTCCATGAAAAAAGTGAAATATACCATATAAAAATAATAGCAAAGTTATGGGATGATCAGCTGTAAATGACTTTGCTATTCTTTGCAGTATAATCATCTACAACTATACTAAAGAAGCTATAATGAAAAATCCTATCCATACCCAGAGAAGTAAATGCTGAAGTCTGAATACAGATTGAAGCATTTTCTATTACTTTCTTTATTTTTAACTTATTTTTTCTTGAGGATTTTTATTTTCATTAGGGTGGAAGATCTATGTTTTCTTTCACAACTTGACTTTTATGGAAATGTTTTACTGAACTCTACAAGTGGTTTCTTAAATTCAAAAATTTTCATTTCAAAAATCTTAAAAAGCAAATGTTAAAAATTGTTTTGAATGTACTGGGGAAAATATTAAATAAATCAATAAATTAAAAAAAGAAGAATGTGAGCTCCTTGAGAGCTGGGACTCTTGCTTTTCTATTTCTATCTGTAGTGTTTATATTTTGTGCAAATATTCCCTTAATATATGTTTTATTCATTCTTTTAGAAGTGGCTGTAAAGACATTCAGAAATATATGATTCAAAGGATGGTTTTCTTGTGAGATTTTTCCTTAAACGTTTGCTTTTCTTACATATTTTCTCTTCCCCTTTTGTACAACACTTTTATTTTATCAGAAATAGTTATTACTATTTTAATATGGCTACAGGGATTAAGGCTTGGCCACAATGATCCATTCAATACTAATGAAATAAATAAAATAGTTTTTTTTAATATCCTCCTGCTCTCTTTTTCTCCCTTAGTTTCTTATAAACAAACCACAAAATTAATAGTCCTCAAATTTCCCTTCTACTCTATTACTCCATCTATTCAAAAGCTTCTGCAGATCATCAGTATTCACAGAAAATTGAAAACAACTACCCATTCAGGAACTTCATTCTAGCTACAACTTACCTTTCTGTATTTTTCCCTACTGTATGACCTGCCCTCAACAGTCAAAATGCTTCATGAACACAACCCTTCCTGGTACATGTATCCTTATTCGACCTGTCCTGTTCCTTCTTTTATCAGTGAGAACTGAACTGTTTTGAATTTGTACAATAGACACACATTACCTCTTTCAGCTATCTGACAGTTATAATTTACACTTGTATTTGTGATTAATTATGTGTCTCTACTTGCCTAGGGAGATAGCATGGTATGGTAAACAAAGCAATGGCTGTTGAGTCAAGATGACGTGGATTCAAATACAGATTCAGACACTTACTAAGCTATATATATATATATATATATATGACCATGGGTAAGCTCACTTCTCTTTATCTCCATTTTTCCTGTCTGTAAAATGATAATAGGATTATCTGTGGAAATTATTTCATGGGCTAATTATTAGGACCACATAAGAATATTTATATAAAGCTCTTTGAAAACCTTAAACTGCTACAGAAATATCAGTGATTACTTTCCCAGGCAGACTGTGACCTACTTGAAGGCATGGAACTAACTTAAGCTTTTTAGGAGCCCTTTCAGTGCCTGATACTCTGTATTGTTCTTAAAGGGAATTTATTACCAAGAAGGAAGTAAAGATACTTGATTTGTTCTCATAGGGAAATTTACTCCTAACAAGGTATTAAAGATAGGGTATTCTTTTCCCTATTTAGTATATAGAAAAGTGAAATGGGAGGGATAGTTGCCTCATCTTTCACTAGTTTTGTTGTTAGCATTACTATTTTGTATAAAATAAGCCAAACACTCTTAGAATTTTCCATCTGATAATGGCAAATTTCACCAAAACTGCTACTATTTTTGCAACTTTAGATGGCACAGAAAATAGAATGTTTGACCTATATTCAGAAATATCCAAATTCAAATATGGAAGAAGATACTTGATTCTGCATAATTCTGGACAAGTCATGTATCTTACTTTTGCCTCAGTTTCCTCATCTAAAAATGGGAACAATAATCAAACCTATATATTGGCATTATGGGATAAAATAACATATAAAATGATTGCAAACCTTAAAATATTAGGTACATGTCAGTTTTCATGATGATGATGATGATGACAATTTCCCACCAAAACTCTGCTCATATCTCATTGTAATATGGACGTGACCTTGAATTCTTGAAGGAAAAGAGATCATTTTCTGTTAAATGTTCTAGCAAACTGAAAGTGCTTTGATTATAGTACCAAAGTAGGAATGGTAACTAATGTCATCCAATGAACAAACTAACTTTTAGACAACCAACAAGTTTGGTGGTTGGGTATTGACTTATATGGTCACAAAACCTAATAAGTAATAATACAGAGTAGTTTTGATGTGCAAGGGAGAATACCAATATTTCCAAAATCATGTATCCTTTAAGTATTAACATACACTTCCCTTTGGATTACCTCCACTGACTTGGAAGAAGTCAGTGAGGTAAAACACTTAGATACTTCAATAGAATTGTGATTTTATCTGTAAGTATAACGCTCACTCATTCAGATCCACAAACTTTTTTATGTTTAGTAATATTTTAGAGACAAATAGGTCCAATGATCTAGGGTGTTTTTGAAGAAAGTTATTTGAATTTGATTTTCAGAGAGGAAACTTCCTCAAACTATTTGGAATATTAACAGTATGTTCTGTCATTTCCTAATCAGGGTCCAGCAATTCATGTGAACTATAAAGGGTATGGAAAAAGTTACCTATGCAAGCTGTTCAGGAAATGCTCCTTTCTTAAATTTCAGCCTTACATTTCCTCAGTCTGCTGATGCTCACTACTAATATAAATATTATCAGAACATCAGTAAGTTTAAAGTAAATTGTGCTAAATTAATGTAACATTGAAAAAGAACTCCTAATCTCTATATATTTAAACTAGCATTTGCAAATTCGCTATGCAACTTTATCTCCAAATGGCATGTATGAATTATTTTGGGTGCTGTTGACATCCACCTCCTTGGAGGTCTCCAGCAAAGGTCGAATAAACTATTTTCTTGAAGAATTGTAGAAATGATCTCTGATCAGGCAGTGATTGGATTAGATACCCACTGAGTTCTCTTCTGAGATTCTGCAACTCCTCAGTATTGATTTCTTCTTATTCTAGACTCACAGTGAGAATTTCTTCAGAATAAATAAAGCACATGCCTTGATATTTCTTGAAGGTCTTATTCAAGAGGATGAGATTTTAACAATAAACACTTGCTACTAGGGGGCTGTCACTTGGCTGGATATAAAGAAAATTTTAAATATCTTCAGTGCATCATACCCAGGATCACTCTCCTGGCCTATATCCCATTGGCTTTATTTCTTAAAGCCTGTTGTGTCATATGCCAGCTCAAAGTGAGGCATCCCATTCTGGATTTCAGGATGATAGAGAGCTCATGGCTAAGTGGGAGCAAGAAGATTGGAAAAAAAAAACAAGCAAAGTACAAAATGATGGAGGAGAAAGGAGCTAGCATCCTAGAAGTTATATTCCAGCCCAGAGTAATAGCACAACATGTGGTGTTGTTCTAGTGAACAGAAATCCCAATTCGCTGCTTTTTCTCAGCAGTCTAGAAGCAAAGCTGGTTCCTGAAAACTGAGGAAAGACCAAATAAAGCTGGAACTCTTTTTTTTTTTCATTGGATTTAGGTTATTTCTAATTGAAAACTGAATAATTAAAGACCTAGTCAGGGTCCTTTGCTGTGCAGGTTACTATTGCTATTTTAAGATGCTGCCAGATGTCTTTAACTGTGCAAGAAGAAAAAAGGTTTCTAAACTAGTAAAAAAATTTCTTCTTGTAAAAGGAAAATAAATATGGACAGAATAAAAGGCATATATTGGCAAGCATCATTATAACATTTTTGCTATTATATTTTCAACATTTTAACAGCATTGACAGCACTTTAAACATTGCTCTTAGAGCAAAAATCAATTACTCCTTCCTGAATTTGGAGGAAAAGGTAATGGCAAAAAATTGGGAGAGAGGGAGAAGACAAGATGTGGTTTGGGAGAAAAAGAATGGTTATTTATATTACATCTTGTTTTCCTTTCACTTTCCAAGCCTTGGTCAACTTTGTAGGAAAGATAGAAGGTTTTTTTTCTCTACTCTTTTAAATACTGTCCCCTGTGGTTGCTAGGTAATACAGATAGTACAGCAGGAGCAAACTGCCCCTCTCAAGTAGCCAGCAGGATTCTCAGGGTCTATGCCAAACTTAGCCCTGCCTCATTTAATGGAATCATTTGCTAGTATCAAATTCACCCTTTGGCCATACATCTAACTTCAAAGTTTCCTCTTCCTAGTTGTACCTGGTCCAAAGTAAATGGGAAAGTCATATTATATATTTCTGATGTAAGAAAAACAGGAATGTAATTTCATATAGTCAGAAAATAAAATAGAAAAAATAGTAGAATCAACTGATTCATAGAATTTTAGAGGGGCAGCTAGGTGGCGCAGTGGATAGAGCACCAGCCCTGAAGTCAGCAGGACCTGGGTTCAAATCTGGTCTCAGACACTTAACATTCCCTAGCTGTGTGACCCTGGGCAAGTCACTTAACCTCAATTGCCTCAGCAAAAAGCAAAAAAAAAAGAATTTTAGAGTTGGAGGGAACCTCACTGGTTGTCAGAAAGAAAGGGAGGGTAAAAGGAAAGGGTAGAAAGAAAAAAAAAGAGAGAGGGGGGGCCAAGGGGAGAGGGAGAGGAAAGGAGGGAAAGATAAAGAGAGGGAGGGAAAAAGAAAGAAAGGGAGAGAGGGAAAGGGAGGGAACAGAAGGTGAGGGAGGGAGGGACAGAGAGAAAGAGAGAGAGAGAGAGACTGAGACAATGAGATAGAGACACACAAAGACAGAAATAGAGAGAGGACTTAGGGGACAAGCATTGTGCTAAGAGCTAGGGATATAAAAGTTAGAAAATTAAGTAGTTTCTAAATTCAAAGGCTTTCTACTGTTACAGAGGAAAACAAAAACATCAAGAGAAGCTAGAAGGGTAGGAAGAGGAAAATAAAACCTCAATGGCAAGGCAGTTGGAGATGTGGTGCAATCCAGATACTCAGTAGAAATAGGAAGGGGAGGAGCATCGTCGCCAGGGCTAGTATTGAAATGATTTCAGCCAGCGACTCACCAAGAAGAGTAGATCTTTAGGGTGAAATCACCATGAGGCAGGGGGCAAGGTAGTGAATGAGTTGGGCTAAGAAAGAAATGAGTGCCATTTCTGTGACTAAATAGAATAAGCCTAATATTCTCCCATGCTCCCATCGTACAATATCCTAATTCTCCCAGTTCCTCTTTTCCATTCTAAGTACTAAACAAGAGCTCCTCTCGTCCCACTCTCAATTTCTTCAACTGCTCCTTTTATTACAGGCACAAGAACTTTCCCAATCCTTACTGTCCTTCCCTGAATATTGTTTTACTTATTAATATATTGATATTGACAATATATCATTTTCTTCAACCATTATGCACAGATCTGAACAAAAAATATCAGATGTTCTCTGACCAGGACACTTGTCAGACAATCAAACTATCATGTCCTTATTGCCAGAAGCTTCTTATCTCAATGCATCTAATGACTACATTAGATTTTTGTGGTTGCCACATCACACTACTGCTGCCTCTTGAATTTACACTCTATCAAAATATTGGGTCTTTTTCAAACCCATTTTTTTTTCTTTTTAATTTTTTTTTATTTGCAAAACATATTAATGGGTAATTCTTCAACATTAACCCTTACAAAGCTTTCTGTTACAAATTCCCCCCCCACTCCCCACCCCTCCCCTAGATGGCAGGATATCCACTATATGTTAATTATGTTAAAATATTTGACAAATAGAATATATGTATACATATTTCCACACTTATTGTTCTGCAAGAAAAATCATATCTACAAGAAAGAAAAATCAGATAAAGGAAACGCTATGTAAGCAAACATCAATCGAGATTATGAAAATGTTATGGTCCACATTTCACATCCCTCTCTCTGGGAGTATATGGTTTCCTTCAGTGAACAATTGGAAGTGGCCTGAAACATTTCATTGTTGAAGAGAGCCACGTCCATCAGAATTGATTGTCATATAGTATTGTTATTGCCATGTATAATGATCTCCTGGTTCTGTTCATTTCACTCAGCATCAGTTCATGTAAGTCTTTCCAGGCCTCTCTGAAATCGTCCTGCTGGTCATTTCTTACAGAACAAAAATATTTCATAATATTCATATACCATAATTTATTCAGCCATTCTCCAGTTGATGGGCATCCATTCAGTTTCCAGTTTCTAGCCACTACAAAGAGGGCTGCCACAAACATTCTTGCACATGTGGGGCCCTTTCCTTCCTTTATGATTTCTTTGTGATATAAGCCCAATAGAAACACTGATGGGTCAAAGGGTATGCACAGTTTGATAACTTTTTGGGCATAGCTCCAAATTGCTCTCCAAAATGGCTGAATCTGTTCACAGCTCCACCAACAATGCATCAGTGTCCCAGCCTTCCCACATCCCCTCCAACATTCATCATTATCTTTTCCTGTCATTTTAGCCAATCTGACAGGTGTGTAGTCCCAATAAGATCAGGAATGAAACAAGGTTGCCCACTGTCACCATTATTATTTAATATTGTCTTAGAAATGTTAGCTTTGGCAGTAAGAGAAGAAAAAGAGATGAAAGGAATTAGAATAGGTAATGAGGAAACCAAATTATCACTCTTTGAAGATGACAAGATGGTCTACTTAGAGAACCCTAGAAACTCAACTAAAAATTACTAGAAATAATTCACAACTTTGGCAAAGTTGCAGGATACAAAATAAATCCACATAAATCTTCAGCATTTTTATATATTACCAATAAAGTTCAGCAGCAAGAGAAACAAAAAGAAATTCCATTCAAAATAACTGTTGATAGTATAAAATATTTGGGAATCTATTTGCCAAGGGAAAGTCAGGAACTATTTGAAATAAACTACAAAACACTTTCCACACAAATAAAATCAGACTTAGTCAATTGGAAAAACATAAAATGTTCATGGGTAGGCCGAGTGAATATAATAAAAATGACAATACTATCCAAACTAATTTACTTAGTTAGTGCCATACCAATCAAACTCCCAAGAAATTATCTCACAGATCTAGAAAAAATAGTAGCAAAATTCATTTGGAAGAACAAAAGATCAAGAGTTTCAAGAGAATTAATTAAAAAAAAGGCTGATGATGGTGGACTTACTATACCAGATCTAAAACTATATTATAAAGCAGAGGTCATCAAAACCATTTGGTACTGGCTAAGAAATAGAGTAATCGATCAGTGGCATAGGATAGAATCACGGGACAAACTAGGCAATAACTATAGCAATTTAGTCTTTGATAAACCCAAAGACCCCAGCTTCTGGGATAAGTACTCACTATTTGCCAAAAAACTGCTGGGAAAATTGGAAACTAGTGTGGAAGAAATTAGGCTTGACCCACATCTAACACCACATACCAAGATAAGATCTAAATGGGTTCATGATCTGGATATAAAGAGTGATACTATAAGTGAATTAGAGGAACGTAATATAGTTTACCTTTCAGACCTATGGAGATGGAATAAATTTACGTCCAAAGAAGAAGTGGAACTCTTAATTGAACATCAGATAGATAACTTTGACTATATTAAGTTAAAAAGTTTTTGTACAAACAAAACCAATGCAGTGAAGATTAGGAGGGAAGCAATAAATTGGGAAATCATCTTTACATTTAAGGGTTCTGATAAAGATCTCGTCTCTAAAATATATAGAGAATTGTCTCATATTGATAAGAATTCAAGCCATTCTCCAGTCGATAAATGGTCAAAGGATATGAATAGACAATTTTCAGAGGATGAAATTAAAATTATTTGTAGTCATATAAAAAGGTGCTCCAATTTTTCTAATCTTGCCATCCCCAATACATGAAGTTAAATTTTATGATTCTAAGTCAGATGCTGTGTTTATTCCCATAGAATTTCATCTAATTAGATTCATCCCAAATGTTCTCTCCTGTCAACATATTTTTGCATACTGAATCTGTCATCATATTAGCTATACCTATAAGCCTTGTGTCATCTTCACATTTGTTAATATGTCATGGATGCCTTTATCCAAGATTCTGATAAAAATGCAAAATAGGACAGAGCCAAGCCCAGATCTCTTGGGCATTTCAATGGAAACCTCCTGTCAAGACAATACTGAATCATTAATGATTTCTCTTGCAGTTGTTCAAAGCAACCAGAACCCAATCTATCTAACTGGATTAGGCTCTCCATTCTATCCTCCCTCCCAACACAAAATAATATGAAATATAGTGATGATGTGAAATATTTTTCAAATATTTTGTTAAAATTTAAATAATCTGATCTATAGTCTTTTCAGTCAACATTATGCTGATTTAGAAAGTCAATAAGCATATCAAAAGAGGAAAATAAGGTTAGTCAAGAGTGAATTGTAGTATATGAAGCCATAATAGTGTATATAATTGCCATTTCTTTTTCTGGAAAATGCACTGACCATCTCTTTTTTAAACATTCTGGTTGAGATTTTTTTTTTTCCAGGAATTGAGCTTAATTTCCACTGGACTGTCATTTACAGATACTATTCTCATCCCATAAAAAAGTGGAGTTGGGAGGAGAAGGGTGGAGGTCAACATTTGTCCAGTAGTTTTATCTGTTTTCATCACCTTTACAATATTAATGCCCAAATTAAAAACAAAAACAACTCATATATTTTCACTTCCTCTCTTAAAATTAAAAAATAAAAAAACAAAAAACAGATACCATTAGGCATTATCTCTTCATTTTTGTAGCATGTAGCTGTGATTTTTTTTTAAATTTCATTCAATTTTATTTTCAGGTTTGAATTATTTTCTTCCCCCACCCACTCACTGGTCCACTTAAAAGACAAACAAAACAAAATTCATTGTAAATATCTACATTTTGCAAAGAAGATTAGTTTATTAGCCATGGAGGGATGGAAGGAGGGAAAGTGGGAGAGAAAGAGAGACAGAGAGAGAGGCAGAGAGAGAGAGAGAGAGAAAGAGGGAAGGAGGGGGGGAGGGAAGTTTACTTTGTACTCTGAGTCCATTTATTCTCTATATAAATATGGAGAGCATATTTATCTTGACTCCTTTGGAATTGTGGTTAATTATGGTATTGTATCAAAATTAACTCAATTTTTCAAAGTTGATTATGCTTTATAATTTTGTTGCTATTAATAAAAAATGTTCTCATGTTTCTGCTCACTTTAATTTGCATCAGTTCATCTTTCTTCCCGTCATTTCTTACAGGAAAGTAGTATTCCCTCATTCATATGCCATAACATGTTTAGCCATTCCCAAATCAACACACATTCTCTCAATTTCCTGTTCTTTGCCACAAAAAAAGGGCTGCTAAAATTTGTTTTTTGTATACATGAGTCTTTTTTCTTCTTATTTTGATCTCCTTGGAAGTATAAACTTAGTACTGGAATTGATGGATCAATGGGTATGTGCAGTTCTAATACTTTTAAGACATAGTTTCAAGATGTTTCTTCTCTACAGCTAATCCAATTACAAAATTCTTGGCCATAAAAGTTCTTCTAGGATTTTTTTTTAGGTTCTCTAATATAGAAAATACCCTGGATGCATAAAATAAGGGAGTTCCATAAACATTCACAATTCGTCAATAATTTAGAGAGTTGCCAGGGGAATTGGAAAGTTAATTACCATAATAGTCCAATTAGTATGTGACAGCACAGGGGCTGAACTCCTTGTTGTTCATTCATATCCAACTTTTTGTGATCTCACATGAAATTTTCTTGGCAAACATACGGTAGTGATTTTCCATTTCTTTCTCCAGGGGGTTAAGGTAAATAGGTTAATTGACTATCCCAGAGTCACACAGCCAGTAAGTAAGTGTCCAAGATCCGATCTGAACTCAGGTCTTATGCTATGCTATTATACTTCTCACATATCACTGCCATTTCTATTTGGCTTGTGATATTCAGCTTACTCAAATTTAAACATCAGTATCTTGATGTGCGATTTTCTTTTGAATAGTATATTTCAATTTGACCACATACAACTCTAGTTATTCTTCAATATTTACTTGAGTTCCACACAGACAGGGCAATTCATATTACCTCTCTCCTTTCCTTTAAAGAACATATAATTGACTTTGCATAATGACTTCTACAGGAATGTCAAAAGTTACCTGCCACAGGCCCAAACATTATTACACCTCCCTTTCTTTTTAAATCCCCTTTAGGTGTTGCATTTCTCTATACCTATCACTCAAGGATTCTAGGATATAACCTCCTTGAAAACATAGGCTTTTCTGTTAGCTTGTATTTGCATCTCCAGTGCTTAGCATTGTGAATAGCATAGAGTATGATAAGTACATGACCTGACTATCTAATCAATATTTATCTACCAATGTGCTGAATTTTTTCAATGCTAAAATCTAAAATGCTCAAATGAATGTCTAGTATTTTACCTCTTGAACCTTAATATACTCCTTCCTCAGTTTTGGTGCTCCCTTTCAAGTGTCAAAGTCAGGTTAGCTCTGTATAAAGTCATCCTTTCTTCTTATCAATAAAAGGATACTATGGATAATTATAGGATAGATAATTGTTGCAGGGAAAAAAACCCCACCCTTTAGAATCCTAAAATACCTTCAAAGATTTAAAACACAGCAAAAAAAGAAAAAAAAAACTAGGAAATGCATATGTTGTTTTCATTGTCTACATTTCTTTTGGATATTGTCCACAAGCAAATTAATTCTAAACTTTACCAAAGGAAGGGAAGGGAAAACCATTTATTAAGTATTCACTATGTGCCAGGAATTTTGCTAAGTAATTTAAAAGTACTACTTCATTTGATGATCCCATCAGTAGGGGCTATTATTAGGAGAGATTAAATGACTTGCCCAAAGTCATAAGGATAATAAATTTCTAAGGTCACACTTGAACTCAAGTTTTCTTCACAGATCAGCACTCGACCCATTGTACACCTTTCTCCACAGGAGAATGCCTCAATTATTGAGCAATCATATTCCCTGCTTTACATCTTCATCTTGTTAAACATTCTAAATTACTGCAATGGTTTTGTTGCCAGACCCTTCACTGTGAGAGCAGAGTCCATATCTATAGAGCAACATATTCCTACATCAATGTGTCAGTTTCAGATTTTAATCTAAAAAATGAGGTGACAGCTATCACTAAAGTCTAGATCTATTTTGTTTTGTTTTTGTTTTTCTTTTTTTATTTCTCTTAAAAATGATTTGCAAATAAGCATTCAAAAACATTCTTTGAAATGTAGGCAGTTGAAGGAGCTTCTATGTCTGTTTGGTGTTAAATAGATACTTGAACTTGAACCCAGTGAATCAGCAATTAATTTAGCAATGGATCTAAAAAGAAATGAAAATAATTATCCTTTAATCCCAATTAATTTTTTTTAATTTTATTTTCAGAAGAGACAAGAAAGAATTTTGTTTATAAACTTTTAATTATGCAAATGGAAAAAAAGCAGAACGGGTTTCCTGGAAAATAAAGGTGAGAAACGTGTAAAAGAATTGGATAAAATAACAACCTATTAATTTTAGAAACTATGTGCAATATAGTTTTAAAATCCTATGAGTTCATCTTACATTACATGAAGTGCTCTGCTATTCACTTATTTCAGTTTTGTCCAACTCTTCATGACCCCACTGGAGCTTTTCTTGACAAAAATATTGGAGTGGTTTGCTATTTCATTCTCCAACTCATTTTGCAGATGAGGAAATGAAGCAAACAGGGTGAAATGACTTGCTTAAGGTCACACAGCTATTATGTAAGGCTGGATTTGAACTCATGAAGATAAGCCTTCCTAACTTTAGGCCTGGTACTCTGTCCACTGTTACATCCCTGCACTTACATCCAATGCTAATACCATTTTATTTTCATATTAACAATTGCCAAAAAAGATTTCTTCTTTCCCCCCAACATCTTAGTTTTCCTAACAGAATAAGTAGAAATCATGGGGAAAGTAAAGTAGATCACATCAAAGAAGAGAGGCTTAATTGGTCAAGTCCTTAGGATAGAACAGTGCTTATTGGGCTCTATAGGAATTCGCTGATTATAACTAGCTCAGTTATCTCAACAGCCATGCCCCAAGCCATTAGCTGAGTGACTAAGGCCTGAGTGTATATTATTGGTGAAATTGCCCAAATAATTGGAGCTCTTCTAATTATACTCATACCTATCTCCTCACGACTTCACCAGCATTAATAGCTCTTCCCTATAAAGATATAATTAGGAAAAAAATAAAGTGAAACATTAATCTAATTTAGCAAGTCCAAAGGGGAAAATTATGTCCAGTGAATTTTAGCAGTCTACCTTTATTCTTTAGGGTACAGGAAGTGAAAAGAACCAACAAGACAAGAAAAATAAAATCAGAGACTCTTAGAATTGAATGGGCATAAAATGCAATTGAATTTAAAGAAAAGTGTGCTGAAAGTGGATTTAGGAGACGTGGGTCTAGATGTACCTCTGCCATCTGCGGGATCTTTGACAAGCAATTTAATATTGAAAGTTTTTAATTTCCTCATCTGTAAAATGGGATGTAGAATTAGATGATCACTGAGCTTCCATCCAGTATCAAATTTAAAGATCATCTGGTAGAATCTCTCTAACAAATGGTCAGCCAGCATCTCAATGAACACTTAAACTAACAAGGATCTATTATCTCATGAGGGATCCCATTCAATTTTTCAATCAATATGAGTTGTTTGAATTAGCACCCCACTACACTGAGTTGATATCTGTTTCCTTGTAACTGTCAACTATTGGTCCTCTTTCTATTCTCTAGAACCATGAAGAGTAAATTTCCACCTTCTCTCACTTAATAGTGCTTCAATTATTTAGTAATCATATTCCCCTTCTTCACATCTTCACCTTGTTAAACATCATAAATTCCTACAAGGGTTTTTATGTAGGAAATAGTTGCCTCTCTTTATCTTTCACTTTGTTTTCATCAAGAAGTCTAGTTTATTTGTGACCTTCCTTAAATTCAAAACCCAGATTAAACAGGCTATGTCATAAATAACTATGTCATCAACCCCTTCTATCTCTCTCTTTTCACTTCAATAGATTCAAACTCTAGCCTCCTGCTGCTCAATCTGGGATGAGTCATTAATAGCACATCTTCCATCTACAAGCTAATGTTACATAAAGTGCCAGATTTTGTATGCATCACAGAAACCCCACTAGATAACAGAGACAGTCCATTATTTGGATAATTTTCAGTTGAGTGCTTAATGCAATAGGAGGACAGGGAGTACTGAAGAGGGGACAGAACTATAACCTTTGCATCTGACCTCCATAATGTCCTATGAAAAATTCAAATATGCATCTGTTAATAAAGTATACCCACAAGATATAGTGGTTAAAGCCTCATAAAAGACAAAACAAAAAAAAAATCTTCCATTTTGTATATTACCAATCTTCCTTGGAAATCGCAGAATTTTTCTCTGAAATATCATTACTCAGAGACTTTTGAACTTGTTAAGAAGAGATTTGTTGCCATTAAAATGTATTCCCAGTCATTACAATGACTAACAGCTACTTAAGAGATGTTTATTGACTGTCTGACTTTCATACAGATACTATAGTCCTAATATCCAATAACTCAAAACTTTTGTTTCACTAAAATTACTATTTTAATTTTTAAAATTCTTAAAACCTTCATATTAAAGAAAATATATTCTATACATCATGGGGTTTATTGCTGGGCTATCATGTATGTGGGAAGCTGAGTAATGAACAGAGAAACAATCAAGATTGTAAACTCCAGGAAAGTTGTAAACTTTCATTTTTGGAGGCTGTTTGAGCATAGAAACAGTATAATAGTCTTGGAAGAAGCTACCACCTAATGATGCCAGATGACAGAATTAGAAAGTTTGAGATACAATTGATTTTCAAAACAAAGGAGAAATTACTTTATTTTATACATAAGAAAGTTGAGGTCCAAGGAAATTGTCTAACTTACCCCAAATCACAGGGCTATGTATTCAGAATGATTCTGACCAAGAGAGATTTATAAAAGATTTAGGGAAAATTTCATGATTTACTTTGGCTAATTGGGATTTTTTTTCCTATTCAAGGCAAAAGAGTGTTACATTTCCCCCCAGACAAATTTGAGGACAAATAGGTACAATATTTTACAGCTTTTTTACTTTACTGTACTGCTTTCTGTGCAGATGCCCTCTCTACTGAACCATATTCCAAATCTCTCATGCTTTCATAGAAAATCTTTGTCATCTATTGTGGCCAAGAAAATTACTTATCTGGATGAATTCCTTTCTCCACACCTTACTACCTTTGTTCTTGCTTGATAGAGATATAGCATGCGAGGATCTGCCATTATGTTGCCATAGAATTGAAGGATCAGTCTTGCAATAATGCTATAATGATCCAAGGGAGAAAAACTTCAATGGAGAAAGATAAAATGTAAAGTAAAAAGGGTCATTAAAGTGACTAAGGACAGGGCTGACAGAGCATAGTTAAAGAAATAAATAAAAAAGATACAATGCTCACACAAAAATACATTTTAATGAGTAACTCTATATTTGAAATCAGTTGATGTTATAGCTAATGTTTGGTGTGCTTCAGAGGAAGAGATTATTTGATTTTCATCTATGAAGAAAAAAATCACCAGGACAAAACTTCTTCTATTAATGTAGTTGTCCTAACTGTTCTACAAAACATAATCAGAGATTTTCCTGGGGCAACAAGAGATGAAGGGTCCTATCCACAGTCACACGACAATTATATGTGAGGGACAGATTTAATAACTAGGTCTTTCTCATTGACACCAACTTTTTATCTATTGTACCTCTAAACACCTAGTATTTGGATGACTATTCTTTAAAAAAATAAACTGTGGGATGAGTTGTCTTTGAAGTAGCCATTTGGATAACAGAAAAAGTTTTATATTTGAAAAGACAGTTATGACTCATAGAGCTATTTTTGTATAAAGCAAAGAACACTGAACTAGGATTGAGGTCCAAAGGGCCTGGGATCTGTCACTAATTATACATCTAATATGTTCTCCAATATTGTCATTACATTCTTCACATCTTTTTAAATAGTATTTTAAATACATGTCAAGACAATTTTCAGCATTAATTTTTATATTATTTTGAGTTCCAAATTTTCTCCCTCTTTCCTTGCCCTTCTCTCTTCTGGAAATGGTAGGTAATTTGATATAGGTTATACATGTGCTATTTTATCAAACATATTTCCAAATTACAGTTGTGAAAAAAAACAGAGCAGATGAAAAGAATAAAATCAGTGGAAAAAAGATACTTTGATATACTTTCAGAGTCCATCAGTTCTTTATCTGGATGTGCATAACATTTTCCTTTATGAATCATTTGTGCTTGTCTAGAATTATTGTAGTGCTGAGAAAAGCCGAGTCATTCATAGTAAATCATTGAGTACTGCCTACTGTGTACAAAGATCTTCTGATTTCATTTTGGATAACTTTGTATGAGATTTCCCAGGTTTTCCTGAAATCTGCCTTTTCATAATTTCCATTGCATTCATATACCACAGCTTGTTGATCCATTCTGCAACTGATGGTCATTTCAATTTCCAAAATTTTCCCCCTATAAAAAGGGCAGTTATAAATATTTTCCATATGTGGGTTCTTTACTCTTTTTTATTATTTCTTGTGATACAGACCTAGTAGTGGTATTGCTGGATAAAAGGATCTTCATAGTTTCGTTGTCCTGTGGACATTGTTTCAAATTACTCTCCAGAATTATAGGATCAGTTCACAACTCCCCAACAGTGAATTAATCTCCCAATTTTCCCATATTCCCTCCAACATTTACTATTATCCTTTTTTGACCTATAAGCCACACTGATTGGTTTTAGTTGACAACTAAGAGTTTTTTTAAATTGCATTCCTCTAATCAAAAATGATTTAGAATTCTACTTTATATGCCTATAGATACTTTTTCCTTCTTCATATAAAAATTTCCTGTTCAGGATAAAAAAAAAAAAACCTGAGAAGGAAAACATAATGCAAGCAAATATCTTTTAATTAGGTCTGTTTTTGCTTTTGCTTTGTCTGATTTCAGAATTGCTACCCCAACTTTTTTTTAATACAGCTGAAACATTCTACTCCAGTTCCTTACCTTTACCTTGTGTGTTTCTGTTTCAAGTATATTTCTTTTAAACAACATATTGTAGGATACTGATGTTTGATCTGCTCTGCTATCCATTTCTTTTTTATGGGAGAATACATGCCATTTACAGTTAGGATTAATAACTATGTATTTTCCTATGTCTTATTTTTGCTCTTTTATGTCATCTTTCTCCTTTCATTCTTTCCCTCCTTTCTTCCCCAGTCTCCCTCTAAATCTCTGTCAGGTAAGATATATTCCTACATTCACCTGGTTGTGTATATTATTCCCTCTTTGAAATAATATTGATGAGTAAGGTTGAAGGAATATTCATCACCCACACTCCCATTTTAACCTCCACTGAAATAGTTTTTTTTTCACTTCTTCATGGGAAATAATTTACCACATACTATCTCCCTTCCTTCCACACTCCCTGTATTCTTTCTCATCCCTTAATTATTTTTATGCCATTCCCTTAGGAAAAAAATTCTCTCTACATACTTTTCTTCTAGTTGTGTCATTAGTGATGCATTTATTAAGAATTACATATTTTCCCCATGTAGACATATAAAACAGTTGAACTTTATTGAATCCCTTGTGTTTTCTTTCCCCCTTTTCCCTTTTAAGAACTTTCTTGGTATTGATTTTGGAGATCAATTTTTTTTGTTCAATTCTAGCTTTCTTCTTACAAAAAAATCTTCTTGAAATTCTTCTGTTCCACTGAATAGTCATTTTTCCCTTGGAGTATTAATTTGCCACATAGGTAAACCTTGGTTGTAATCCTAGAGATCTAGGACTACATATTATTATTTGGGATATTATGTTCTATGACTTCCAATCCTTTTATGGTGAAGCTGCTAATTCCTGTATAATCCTGATTATGAATCCCCAATATTTGAATTGTTTCTGGCCACTTGAAGAATTTTTCCTTTGATTTGATAATGCTGAAATTTGGCTCTAAAGTTCCTTAGAAGGATCTGTTTCCTAGGGTGGACTCATTCATTGTCTATTTTGCCTTCTGCTTCCAAGATTGACAGTTTTCCTTGAAAATTTCTTGAAAGAGGCTGTCCAAATCTTCCTTTTGAAAAGGAAATTCAAGGATTTTGATAGTGTCTCACTTTGATGTATATTCCAGATCAGTTATTTTGCCATATATTTTATTATTTGTTTTTCATTCTTTTGAATTTGATTGATTGATGTCATAGAGTCATTAGCTTCCAGTTACCCAATTCTAATATTTGAGGAATTGTTTTCCTTATTTAGATTTTGCACTTTTTTCTACTTGTAAAATTCTATTTTTTAGGAAGTTTTCTTCAATAGATTTCTGTATTTCCTAATCCATTTGGCTTATTTTTCTTTTTTAAAAAGCTGTTTCTTTTTTGTGAATTCTTTTAAATGATAGCTTTTTATTTTCAAGATATGTGCAGGTAGTTTTTAAAACTCACCCTTGAAACCTTGTGTTTCAAACTATTCTCCAACCCTTCCCCCTACACTCTCCCCTAGAGAGCAAGTAATCTAATATGTTAAACATGCACAATTGTACTACACATATTTCCATATTTATCACTCTCTACAAGAAAAAAAATCAGATCAAAAAGGGAAAAAAAAACAAGAAACAGAAAAAAAATCAAGCAAACAACAACAAAAATGATGAACATATTATATTGTGATCCACATTCAGTCCCCACAGTCCTCTCTTTGGGTGCAGATGGCTCTCTCCATCATAAATCCATTGGAATTGACCTGAATCACCTTGTTGTTAAAAAAAGCCAAGTATATCACAGTTGATCATCATATCATCTTGTTTCTGTGCAGTATGTTCTCTTGGTTCTATTCACTTTACATAGCATCAGTTCATGTAAATCTCTCCAGGCCTTGATGAAATCATCCTGCTAATTGTTTCTTATAGAATAATAATGTTCCATAGCATTCATACAGCAATTCATTTATTCATTTATCATTCAGTAATTCTCCAACTGATAGACATCCACTCAGTTTCCAGCTCTTTGCCACTACAAAAAGGGCTGAATCAGTTTACAATTCCACCAACAATATATTAGCATTCTTGTTTTCCCACATCCCTTCCAACATTTATCATTATCTTCTCATGTCATTTTAGCCAGTCTGAGAGGTATGTACTAGTACCTCAGAGTCTTCTTAATTCACATTTCTCTAATCAATAATGATTTAAACCATTCTTTTCATATGACTAGAAATAGTTTTTAGTTTTTATATATTTTAGAAATAAAGCCTTTCTCAGAACCCTTCAATGTAAAATTTTTTCCTAGTTTTTTAAGCAATTATTTATTTTTCCAAACTGTTGATTTCTTTATTCATATTTCTCTTGCCTCTTTCTCATTTCTTTTCCAAATTTTTCAATCTTTCTTACATGATTTCTAGACTCCCTTTTGAGCTTCTCCATGAGTTCTTTCTAAACTTGAGACCACTTTCCCTTTTCCTTTGAGGTCTTGTGCATAGATATTTTAACATTGTTGTCCTCTTCTATGGTATGTGTTTTGGTCTTCTCTGTCAGTATAATGACATTTTATGCTCAGATTCATTTGTATTCTTTCTTGCTCATTTTTTAAAAATCTATCTACATTCTTTTAAATTTGTTCTCTCTCAGGATGGAAGAAGTACTGTCTCAGGCTTCTTGTGCACTGCACTGATGTTGCATTGAAGCCTATTAGAGATGCTCGTGTTTGGTTCTGCACTAAAAGCGTTCTCATGGCTGGAACTGCATAGTCTGTCATAGGAGTCTGTCAACTTATCTAGTGCTGATCTGGGATCCTGGTACTGGGTCTGGCTTGTGCCAATGCTAGTTGGGTGTTTCTGCATCTCTCCAGAACTTCACTGAAGCCTATGGGGGTCTGGTTCCTAGAAGATATCGGTTTACCTGTGGCTACATTGAAGCAAGTGGTGGTTCTTAAAGTTGGATTCTGCCACTTATCCTGGCTATGCTGAAGCATATGGAAGGCTTATATTTGCTTGCTCCACTGCACTGGGTTTAGGATTTCCCACTGGTTTCCTGAGGTAGGGCTTGCTTGGATGATTCTTCTCATGATTGCATTCCCCTTTTATTCAAATGAGACAGACTTTTCTTGCTGATCTTGGGTTAATATATTGTTTTACCCTATCTTTTTGCTGATTCTGTGGTTCCAGGATTTGTTTAAGGGTACTATTTTATGCTTATTTAGAGGTAAATATAGGAGACTTACAGTGGTTTACTACTTATTCCACTACCTTGGCTCCCAGAAGTCCCCCTTCACATCTTTTTTAGACACCAATTTTTTTCTCAATCTAGGTTATTATGACTTTTCTAAAGGTCTATATCACTTCAAAGCTTCGACTGTTTTATGTATTTTTTTAAAATAAATTCCCAAGTAAAGCTTTATCATCCCAGAGAGTTATCCTATGTAATGCTTTTTTTCTTTTAAAAGAGTAGGAAGAAAGAAATAAGCAAAACCAGTCAAAACACTGAAAAAGATCTCATCTTTGAGGCAAAGCTTATTCTTGAATTTTGCAAAATTCCTTCATGGTTTGACTATTTTTTGTATCTTCATATTCCTATTTGTATTACTTTAAAGGATTGTATTTAGTTCTTTGTTTGGCTCTGGTTATTCTACCAGTCCACTGGAGTCATATTTCACATTAGAGTCTAATTGCATCCATGGACTATAATTTGTTTAGTCATGTCCCAAAAGGATGGCATAGCATTTTGATTTGAGTTTTTTGTTTCTATAAAAAGTGTTGCTTTTTTGTTGTATGTGAAGCTTTTTTTTCCTTTTCTCAATGGCTTCCTTAGGTTATATGCATGTCAA
>JAJPUD010008957.1:0-16071 GCA_023553655.1 Myrmecobius fasciatus
TTTTGAGGTTCCTCCAGAGTATCTTCTTCTAGAATCGCGTTGCTCTCCGGATATTGTGGATTTTTTTGCTTCAGAATCAGTCTAGAGGCTTCATATTTTGTTGGTTTGAGGGGAGGTTAGAGGAGGTTACAGAGAATCCTGTCTGATCTCCGCCACCATGGCTCCACCCCCGGAAGGAAGTGAGTACAAGTATAAAGAAAGAAACAATCCCAGTTCACAAAACATTTACATTCTAATGTGGAAGACAACAAATATATGTAGAAATATATATATAACATAAATATAAAGTGAACAAATATAAAGTTATTGAGATACAAGGTAGTTTAAGAAGGAGAGCACTAACAACTAGGGAAACTTTTTAAAGAATTAATGAAGAAGTTGGCACTTGAAATGGGTACTAAAAAAGGAGAGTGAATAGGAGACAGAAATAATACATTCCAAGAGGTAAAGGGTGTATGGGATATGTAGATTAACCAACAAAGAACACAAAAGAGGCAATTTGGCTGGTTTGGGAAGCAGGAGAAGGAAACAATATGCAGTGAGATTGGAAAGATAGACTGGGGCTGAGTTGAAAAGCTTTAAAAACTAAAGGGAGGAGTTTAAGTCTTATCCTAGAGGCAACAGGGAGCCACTAGAGTTAATTGAGTAAAGGAGTCCTGTGGTCATATCTGTGCTTAAAGAAAATTACTTTGGCAGCAGTAATTTCTGGACTAGACTGGAATGGTGAAAAACTTAAAGCAAGGTCTCCAGTCTTCTCACATCATGATAATTCTCTTTGTCCTCTATCTTGTCAATATCTTTTTTAAAATGTACCTCTTTTCCTCATGCTCATAAAACTGGCAAAGATGGCAAAAAAAAAAAAGGAAAATAACAAATGCTGGAAGGGCTACGGAAAAATAAACTTATCAATCAATAAACATTTCTCACTTGCCTTCTATATGCCAGGTACCAAGCTAAGTGTTAGGGATATATAAAGTCCCTGCCTTCAAGGAGTTTACAATGTAATGAAAGAGACAACTGGCAACTATGTATGTAGCTATATATAGGATAAATAGGAAATAATTCACAGAAAGGAGGTACTGGAATTGAGAGGTTGGGAAGGCTTCCAATACAAGATAGAATTTCAATTGGCCCTTGAAGGAAGCCAGGAAAATCAATAGGTACAAGAAGGAGAGCATTCCAGATATGGAAAACTGGCAGAGAAAATATCCAGAATCAAGAGAAGAAGTGACTTGTTTGTAGATCAAGGAGAAGATGAGTGCCACTGGATCAAAGAGAGAGTGTTAGAGAATAAAGTATAAGAATATCTGAAAGAGGGGCAACTAGGTGGTACAGTGAGCACCAGTCCTGAAGTCAGGAGGACCTGAGTTCAAATTTGACCTTAGACACTTAACACTTCCTACCTGTGTGACCCTGAGCAAGTCACTTAACCCCAATTGCCTCAGCAAATATATATATATATATATATGTAAAAGATAGGAAGGGACTTGTATGTGAAAAACTTTGAATGGCAAATTAATTTGATCCTAGAAGTAATAGGGAAATAGTGATCTTTAGTGAGTGGAGTGAAATGACATGATCAGACTTGTGTTTTAGGAAAAACACTCTAGTGGCTGAATGGAGGGTGGATTAGAGTGTAGAGAGACTTAAGGAAGACAGACTGATCAGAAAATTATTGTAATAACCAAGTATGAAATGATGAGGACCTGCAATAGAGTGCTAGCAGCTTCAGAAAAGGAAGGAGAGGAAATAGAAAAATGTGAAAGTTTTTGCAACAGATTAGATATATGAGATTAGAGATAGTGAAGTATCCAAAATGTCTCCTAAGTTTCTAGCCTGAGGGACTGAGAGGATGATGTTGCCCTCTACAATGATAGGGAAGGTAGGAAGAAGAAGGGAGGTTTTAGGGGGGAAAGTAATGAGTTTTGTTTTGGACATATTGAGCTTGGGTTGTCTATTGGTACCTTACAAGATATCTGAAAGGAAATTGGACATGTAAGACTGGAGTTTAGCAGATTGTTTGTGACAGAATCAGGAGATTTAAGAATCATCACCATAAAAGATGATAATTAAATTTATAGGAGTGCATGACTTCAATACAAGTGAAGCAATATAAAGGGAGAAGAGAAAAGCCCAGGTCAGAACCCTTAGAGATACTTATAGTTAGAAGACACGATATGGAAAAGGATCCAACAAAATAGGAAAAGAAAGATCAGTCAGAAAGATAAGAGGGGAACTGGGAGAGAATGGTATACTGAAAACCTAGAAAGAAGAGAGTTTCAAAGAGAAGAGAGTGATCCAAAATTGCAAAGCAGTCTAGGAGAATGGTGATTGAGAAATAGCCATTGAACTTGGCAACAGAAATCAATAGAACTTTGGAGAAAGCAATTTCAGTAGACTGATAAAATTGAAAGCCAAGTTATAAATACGAGTTAATAAGAGAGTTAGGAGAGAGAAAATTAAGGCACCTGTTGTAGATGATCTCTGTTTTGCTTGAAAGGTCAAAAGAGATATAGAATGATAGTTAATGGGGATGAAAGGAAAATGGGGGAGACAGGGACAAGATTTTATTAACAGTTTCACTGAAATACAATTATACTAAATCTATAGCATCCTTTCTGATCCATTCATGCAAAAGGTCAACAAGTGAATACAATAGTAGATTGAAATGATTAAGATTTCATGGGTTGCTTAATGTTCCTTCTAAAATTTTACCAGAAATCTACAGTAAATTCACTAGTCCACAGTTTATAGATTTCACCTCCACTTTTAATTGAGACATCACTTGTCTCACTCTGGCAGAATTTTTCACATTACTTACTTTTTCAAAGATTATGAAAATGGCTCAACAATCATATCCTCCAGTTCTTTCAGTTCCCTGAGACATAATTCATGTGAGCCTAGCATGATTTTTATTTATTGAGGGCATCTACTCAACTACTTTCTACAACTTTCTACAACTACTTTCCTTCTTTGGTTTCATCTTCCTATTAATAATTTTCTGTACTTTCCACCCAAAGATCAGGCTTCTTGGGGAAGAAAATATAAGAAAAACAAGCATTAAATAGTTTTCATTTTCCTCTGTCATATGTTATCCTAATTCCATTTACATTGACCAACAATGTTAACTCTTTTTGGATCTTCCTCCTGTCTTTCAATATAGCTATAAAAATAAGAACAAAACATTTTTGTTATCCTTGTCATCCTAAACACTTTCTTCAAATTAGTGGAATAAGATAGTTTAATTATCATCTCTATGCAGATGATTTCCAAACAGAAATCTGATGTTAAGTACTTCCCTTTGCTCTACTTACAAATAATCTTAACTGCCTGTTGGATTTGCCAAACTGGATGTGCCCCAGACATCTCAAATTTAACATGTCCAAAATGAAATTTATTAATTTTCCCCTCTCCACCCAACATTCCCCTCTGTCAAATTTTCCTATTTCTCTCCAGCACACCACATTACTTTTAGTCACACAAGTTTTCAATCAAACAATAACTAATTTTTTCTTTCTTTCTTTTTTCTCAACCCATCCAAACAGTTGTCAAATCTTGCCAATTCTACTTCTAGAATATCCCCTGGATCCTTTCCCTTCTCCCTATTTACATGGCAACCACCCTAGTTTGGGCTCATCACCTCTTGCTGAAATTACCACAATCATTCATCTCCCTACCCCATCTGTCTTCTCTCCAATCCCTGCTTAAAAAAGGCTGCCAAAGTGATTTTTCCTAAACCGAAGTTGGATCATATCATTCCAATTATTTCAAATTATAAGTTTCTCTTTTAATTTTAAAGCTCTTTCCACTTTTCCTCAAACTATCTTAATATAAATAATCCCCCTCCTGCATTTTATATCACTCTATACATAACACTTCATGTTTAAACTCCTTGTTCCCAGTGTCTGGAATATATCTCCTCACCTTATCCTTGGAATCTCTTATTTATCCTAAGATTCAACTCAAGCACTATATTCTACAGGAGTCTTATCCATATCATCCATTGTTATTCTCCCTAATTAATTTTCTTTTATCCATTATTTTTGCATTTATTCTATATTTATTTAAATAATATATATGATATATATTATTTTCCCTGAAAGAATGCAAGCAAAAGCATTTTGTTAACATTTTGCTCTTTGAGGAAGTAAAAGCTTAACATTTTTATATGCCTGGCAGCTACCATAAGATTTAACACAGAATAGATCTTTAATAATGCTTATTGATGAATCGATTTGATATGCCATATCAGATGTGGTCATTGTGTTGATTTCTCTTAAGTGATTTTCTTTGTTATTAGGGAAGATTTAATAAAATGGGAGTGAGCTTAAATTTTTAAAAAGCCATAGCATAAAAACACAACAATAAAACTTTTAAAGAAATATGTAAATAAAAAAATTATAAAAAGTTAGCAGAGTCACTTTCAGACTTCTTGCCACTTCTTTATTTGTCAATAAGTTGTTCTTACAGAATAGATCTCAGCTAATAGCTCTTCATCTTGCTTCTATTTTCTGAAAGATGAAATTGTTACAAGATAGGTTGGATATAACAAATATCTTTTTTTTTCAATTTATGGACAGATAGATGATACCTGCTAGGTCTAGAGGCAGGAAGACAAGTTTAAATTCAGCCTAAAGTGTGTGATCCTAGATAAATCAATTAACATTTATCTGTGCCATTGTTCTCAACCATAAAAATACAGAGGATAATAGCACTTAACTCCTGGTGGTTGTTGTAAGAAAAAATGAAATAGCACTTTGAAAGTGGCTAGAAAATGCCTGGCATGTAGTAGGTGATTAATAAATAGTTGTTTTCTTCTCTTTCTCTTCTTCCCTTTTATCTGAATGAGTTCTTCATTCAGTCTCCAGATAATTTAAATTCCCTAACCTCCTCTGGTTGCTATGTTTATGTGTAAATCATATAACATCTTTGAGTCTCATTTTATTGAAAAGTAAATTGGGAGGAATAATGCTTATAGTACCTGCTAGTGGGGTTGTTGTGAGGCACAAGCAAGGTATATAAAATATGTTAAGCATTTTGCTAACTTCAGCATATTATATAACTTATCAGTATTTTAGTAGTAAGAACAAATTGCTGAAAGAAAAAATCTCCAATTTTTTTAATGATACACAATTTTGAACATCAAGGACAGTGAACTTGTCTTCAAATATCACAAAACTGAATTGTTTATAAAGGAAAAAGAAATGGGAATAAAAAACAAAGTTAGGAACAGCAAATGGACTAGACCTGGTGTTCTTAAAGGATGTCTGGGCAAAAGTCAACAAAATGGTGAGAGTACTATGGATTTATTCTCAAGGCATCTAAAAGAGGGAAGATATTAAAGGTATAGGAAAAATCTTGGGTCTTATTACTAACAAAAAAAGGAGCAGGGAAAGAGGAGGGAAGGATAACCACGTCAACATTTATAACTACCAATCTATATGCCTACTTTTTCATCTATATAAATTTCTATGAGAATAATTAACATAAGCATCAAGGACTCATTTAATGAGGTCACAGAGAGGGAATCAGAAGGCTTTATAACCAATATTCCAAAGTAGACCATATCTTTACAATCACACAGTTGACTGAACAATGCATTGAAAATCTCACAATGCACCTATTGCTTGTTTACTACTTAAAAATCACTTAATTCAATGAAATAAAATACTTCCTTAAAACTCTTCTCAGCATTTCCCATATAGAGAGAAAAGTTATATAAGAATACTTGAATGAAATAATAACAGAGATAACTTTGTTTGATGACCCTCCCAGCCATTAATATGAAGTGAGGTACAAAAAAAGAAAAATACAAATGAGAATAAATCTTTACCAAACATGTTTACTGCAGTCCTAGAAGAGTTCCAGTGCAGAGGTGAAGTTAAAGAGGAATTCCATTTAAATAGTAAGGCCCTCCAGAAGCTCCTGTTTACAAATAACATGCTTAAAGTCCTCAGAGTCTCAAGTTTCTTGGACTGGAGCCATTCAAAAGTATTTGTACTGGAAAGAGTTCCATTCTGGAAAAAGTAAGGTGCCTTTTATCTACCCCATGACAAGCAATTGGATGGATAACCTTTAAAGCTTGTCCGTTAGTATCTCCATCTTAAGCAAATTCTGCAAATGGACAGTGATCTGAGAACAGAATGAAACAGAGGGAAAAAAAGTTTGAATTGATTTTGAGAAATTTCAAAATTATTTTAATGATCCCAATCTTCTCCCTGAAACAAAAGTTCATTTTAAAAATACCAATATTCTTCTAATGTTATTATATGACCTCGAGTCATAGAATATCAATGATACTGAAAAACTGAAAGTGTATGTTACCCAGAGTCAATGGAAAAATTCATACTGGAAGTGAGGAAATGTTACAAACAGGAAACTGAAGGAATGAAATAAAAGATATAATTAAAGACTTATCTGAACAAAAACACATAATGGGCTATCATGTAGCAAGAACCCACGTGTGCAAAAATGTTTGTGGCAGCTCTTTTTGTAGTGACAAGAAACAGGAAAGTGAATGGATGCCCATCAGTTAGAGAATGGCTGAATAAGTTATGGAATATGAATGTCATGGAATATTATTGTTCTGTAAGAAATGACCAGCAGGCTAATTTCAGAAAAGCTTAGAAACACTTATGTGAACTAATGTTGAGTGAAGTGAGCAGAAACAGGAGAACACTGTACATAGTAACAGCAAGTTTATGTCATGATCAACTATGATAGACTTAGCTCTTCTCAGCAATACAGTGTTCCAAGACAATTCCAATAGACTTGGAATTAAAAATTCTCCAGAGAGAAAACAAACTATGGAAGCTGACTACAGATCAAAGTATGTTATTTTCACCTCTTCTGTTGTTCCTTCTTTATTCTTTCTCATGATTTTCTCTTTCCTTCTGATTTTTCTTTTACAACATGGCAAATATGGAAAAATGATTAAAATTATTGTACATGTATAACCTATATCAGATTGCTGGCTATTTTAGGAAGAGTGGAGATAATGGAAGGAGGAGGAAAACTTTGAAACACAAAATCTTACAAAAATGAATGTTGAAAACTATCTTTACATGTAATTGGAAAAATAAAATGTTATTGAGGAAAAAGAAGAGTTATTGGTATAGCTTGTAACTTGAAGATCTTGAAGATTGTTATGTATTTATTTTTATATTTTAATTACTGTATTTTATTATTGACTTATCTGGATGCATGTGTCTTTTTACCTTATCCAGTGGACTGTAAGTTCTTTGAGGGCAGGGACTATTTCACTTTTATCTTTTTAGACTGAGGACCTAAAATAATTCATACTGTTAAGCACCTATTAATTGAGGACTTTATAAATACTTGTTGAATCAACATATGAAGCCAATTCTACATGTCCTATAGACATTTTCATTTTCTGGGGCTCTGAAATAAACACATCAAATATGAAGCCTGTCTGCCTTTGCCTCCGCCCTGGGGCATGCTGTATTTTGATTTCAGTCAGCTTTCATGTAATGTTCACCCCAAACCAGAACTCCCTTGAAAGTAATGCTGGCAATAAAATGGGATATAAGTGGTCCCTTCATACAAGGCAACATTTGTAACGTTCTGTAGAAATGTCGTTCTTCATACACTGCCCTTTGATAATGAAGTAGACATTTCACACTCAACTGATTAAAACCAAGTGACAGAATAATCTGATAATCATCCTGGCTATTACTGTGCTACAATGGGTACCTATCCCAATGAAATGGCTAATAAAAGAAAGGGCCTGTTGTTCTGATGAGGTTTGCTAAATGTCTGATAAGTTACTTCCCTAAGCTAATGTTACCCTACATGGTAGACTGCATTTGTTCCAATGGCAAGGCTGCTTACAGATCTCGAATATGCTCGTTATATTACAGGTCATGAACCATCACGGGAATTCACTCTCAACTACTCACTCTGGGCTGATATTTCCCAAAGTTACATGGATGAGTAGCCCTGAAGCATCATGAATCAAAACCAAACCAAAAAGTCAAATGCTTCATGGTTCACAACCAAGGCCTCAATTCAACCTTATTTCTTGCTCTGTTAGTAAGAACTCACCCAGGTATTCTGACAATGGGCAATGCCTTTAGGGGGAAACTTGCACAAAAATGTTGATCTCTTTTCCCCCTCCTCCTTAGTCCTGTTTCACTCATCACTGTTTTGTTGTCAATCACTGAGCATCTCTTGTGTGACTTCTTTGTCTCAAGCCATTTTGCTGGATGTCATAATGGATACATAAGACATTTCCTCCAAAAATGAAGTTAAACATGAGTGAGACAGCATAAATCTATCAAAGTAGAAATGTGTCTAACTATATTCAGTGAATGTGCTGTGTTTCTGAACTATGTCTGTCCTGCCCCTCAAGGAACTTAGTCTTTAGTTAGAGAGAACTGACATGTTGTTATTTTTGCTATTTTTCAATTATTTCAGTCATATCTGATTCTGTGACCCTATTTGGGGTTTTCTTGGCAAAGATACTGAAGTGATTTGCCATTTCCTTCTCTAACTCATTTTTACAGATGAGGAAACTGAGGCAGATAGGGTTAAGTGATTTGTCTACTTTGAGGCCCTGTGCTCTGAGCTCTGAAGCCAGATTTAAATTCAGGCCTTCCTGACTCAAGGTCAAGATCTACTATATCCACTTTAGTTGACTCTAGGCACTCTATTCACTATGATGTCTAGTTGCCCAAAGCTAAAAAATGATAAACAATATAGTGTAGAGGAAAGAATTTTAACTTGGAACCTGAGTTCAAATTTTAACTTGATAATTACTACCAATGTAACTGTGTTAAAATTTAATTTACTTTAAAGTAAATTTATTTAAAAATTAATATAAATATATAGGATTATAAAGAAAATGAATTCTATTAAAATAAAGTTATCAAAAATTTCAAGAAGTTTAAAGACTCTAGTCAATCAATAAATATTTATTAAGCCTCTCTTAGCCAAGCACTCTGCTAAATACAAAAAAACAAAAGATGAAGACAGCCATCTACACCCAGAGAGAGGACTGTGGGATCTGAGTGTAGATAACAACAAAGCATTTTCACTCTTTTTGTTGTTGATTGCATTTTATTTTCTTTCTCATTTTTTTCTTTTTTTATTTGATTTTTCTTGTGCAGCAAGATAATTGTATGAATATGTATGCATATATTGGATTTAACATATATTTTTTACCATGTTTAACATATATTGGATTACTTGCTTTCTAGGGAGGTGGGGAAAGAGGGGAAGAAAATTGAAACACAAGGTTTTGCAAGGGTTAATGTTGAAAAATTATCCATGCATATCTTTTGAAAATTAAAAAAGCTTTAACTAAAAAAAATCTAGGAAAAAAAAGAAAGAAAATAGTTTCTCCTTTCAGAAAACTCACAAAGTAGGAAGGAAGACCACATGCAAATATGTATGGCAAAACAAGATGAATAGATGAATGGAGAAGTGAAAGAAAGAGAGAAAGAGAGAGAGAGAGAGAGAGAGAGAGAGAGAGAGAGAGAGAGAGAGAATATTTGGGGTAATTTCAGAGGAAAGGCATTAGTATTAAAAGGAAGGGAGGAAGACTTCTAGCAGAAGTTGAGATTTTAGCTGACATTCAAAGGAAGCTAGGAAAACCAGGAATTGTAAACAAAGAGGACTAGCATTCTACACATGAGGGTCAGCCTGTGAAAATCCACAGAACTCCTGACATAGAAACATCCAGCCTTTTCCCTTGCATTTTCAATGTGGATGACAAACAAATGCTATTTGTCCAAGTCTCAATAATTTGGCCAATGGAGAGTAAGTCATTTCCAAAAGGCAAGATAGTGGGTTAGAGCCACAGATCCTCTATCTTTCATATTTCAGAATCATATTTTATTTTGCATCCTCTAGAATGGATTCAGAGCCCAGTGCTATTTTACCAAGATCTTTAATACCTGAGACTCCACAGATGGAACTACTTGTACACATGCAGCAAAAAAAACCTTTCACACATGAACAAGGCCGATAGGATCACTGGATTGATAATTTGAATAATGTGCCATAGGCCATCAAAATTATAAATTACTTTGCTTTACTCCTTACCAAGAAAGAAGTGCACTGGCTTTCTGTGGACTTATAGAGAGCAGAATGCTGTTCATTCTGACTCCAGCCTTGGCACTCTCCATGGTGCTACACAGCTGCCCATGACAGCAGTATGTGAGTAGGCATTGACTCTGAGTAATACTATAGCATCTTTTAGGTCACCTGGGATACTTACCAAATGCACATTTAGCTTATATCCAAGTCACACGTGCTTTTTAAGTCAAAGGGGAAAAAAGAGCATTGAGGGTTTTCTCATCTCTGACCACAGTCATGGGGGAGGTGGGACATGCATCTGTTGATGGAAATGAGACTCTCTCTCTTGCTACCTCTCTTTTTAAAGCTGAGGAGGAAAGGGTAAAATAGGAATATTTGCTATTCATAATATGATCACTGCTCTTTTCATGTACTATCCTTATGCTTCATCATCATGTCCAGTTAATCCTGTACTCTCAAAGGTTATACCAATGGAAAACAAACTGTAGAAGACCTTATCTGGCTCAAAGAGCTTTGATTATGGGCCCACTTGGGGACTGTCAGCTGAGGAATGATCTTATTAAAGTTAGAAAGGCACAGCACCAGAAAGTTGGCCACCAGGTGATACTTTAGTTGAAGGAAGGATAGAAAAGGGCAGAAATAGCAACCCATGAAGCAATCTACTTCAGTGTGACAGAGATGTGATCTGTAATGAGGCAGGGAATGTCCATGATTGTAAAATCCTGATTTTTCTTTTGTAATATATTAAGATACTATAGTCACTAAGAGAACCTAGGCTATCTGAAGGCAGCTGCTCTTTCTGCAACAGGCCTCTTTTGAAAGATGCCTCTGAAATAGGAACAGAGCACTCCCTTAGAGTACACTTACCCCTTTACATTTGGGCCATTGATTTGAAAAGAGCATCTACTGAAAAGTTCAACTGCCCCTGGAATCATTCCAAATCTGTCGGAGTTCCTAGAAACATTTTATCTCCTAAAATAAAAATCAATTTAGTGGACCCACAGATAATGTAAAATTCACAGACGTGTCATTTTTCTTCAAACACATTCCCCCCGATGCTGCTTAAGGGTTCAGTTGTCAACGCTAAGATGGAAGTGGTATTTTTTTTTTCAAGGTAAATTATGAATTAGCTCCCACTGCATCAGTCCAGTGCTAATATGTCACCAGCTAGTGAGGACAGTCATGACTTCAATACACTAATCCATGAGGCACCAAAACACAACAAAGAAAAAATAACACAGCTACTTAAATCTAAATCTATTTGTGTATTCTAGACATGTGTAGTACAGGAATTTCAAAGCCCTTAGCTAATGATGGAGATTGTGCAGTTTAATTATTACACCTATGGAAAATTAGTGTGGGAAGGTAGTAGGAGGGCATTTCTTGCATGTGTGTATGAGAAATAGGTGTGGGGATTTGGCAGCTAGATGGAATACAAAAGTACACTACTCAGATGTTCAGGTCAAAATGCCTATTTCAAATGCACGGTCAAATGATTCCAGTCTTGCACCTAGAAACTCAAAAGTGTTACATCTTTCCTGTTCCTTTCCTGGTGGCTGTATCTTCCCATTATCGATAGTTGGCCTATTGACATTTCTTCCTACCTACTTCCATTACAATATTTTATTCTGATTTGTCTTTCCCATTTCTGCACATAACTAGGTCCTCTGGTCTCCCACTAGCTTCCTCAAATAGAATGTTTACCTACCCTTCATCTATCTTAGCATTTCCTAGTTTCCCCAATCCCTGGGGAGGTAGGGTGTGGGGAGTGGAGTGATTATCCAGTCATGCAGTGGGGATTTACAAGGAAAATAAGAGGACATCTTAGACAAACTTTATCTATTTCATAATTTTGGGAAGTAAAGATGCTACTGGAGAAAGGCCCTGAGGCTGAAAGAAACATACTCCTCCCAACAAAGATGAATTTTCCCTCTATCTCTATTTGAGATTCCCACACATAATGAAACTCTAAATTACAAGGCAATCAGTGCCATAGATATGAAATCCACACAATCACAGATCTCCCAGTTCCCCCACCCCAAACTGCTTGCTGGAATGTGATAAGACAATTCAGAAAATCTTAGAAAGAATGTCACCCTCATCCTTGGTGACTTTGATTACCATTACCAATCATGACCTTGGGTCCACAGCTGAAAGGCCCCTTTGGGATCATCCAGCTGATCACCTTAATTTTATAGCTAAAGACATTGAAAGATTGACTTTTCCAAGGCCATGCAGGCAAGTAAACAGTCAAGCCAGGTTTGGAAGAGAGGAAGGATATCTATTCCATTTGATTAAGACCAATAAACTGCATGTTTTATCTCATCCTTTCTCCTGGGCAGGTCATCAGTGTATCCAATGACTAGTCAGCATTTAGAATACAAAAATGCATTTACCTGTAGGTGTGATAAAATCAAAGACTAGGAACTATTCAAAGGATTTTTGCCTTTCAAAAAAATGCTTTTTGCACTATTTAGTCATTAAATCCTTTTGGACTAGAACAATCTCTCTTTCTTTCTGAGGATGGTCAACTTAGTGAACCCTCTGTCTTAGGAAATTCAATGGATCTTTCCTGGACTCTAGGATCAAATTTTCCTTTTCAAATGTCCTCAGAGAGCAATTTTAGCAAAACATTAGATGTTTGATCTCCTAGAAACATGTCCTAAAACTACTACAAATCCCCCTTCCTTAAGCCCATGCTACTGTTAAAATCCTTTTAACAGCTATTTTCTAAACCAAAGTTTTTTGCATGTAACTAAGTGTGGGAGTTGTGAAATTAAGATTTATTATCAGTATATGTTTGATAACTATTTAATAAATACATGCCTGGCATTGCAAAAAATTTCTTGGGCAAAAAAATGGAAAAAAATTAGAAGTCTGCTCTAAAGAAATCTTTTAAAAAATATTCTCTAGACAGTGGGTGCTCTTGTTATTGCTTCTCAAGGTCTCTCTTCCACCCCCCAATCCTAAATCAAATGGTGTCTCTTTTGTTATTTCCATTTCCTTCAAAGAACTATTTTCTTTGTTATTTCAATAAAACTCTCCTTTCCCTCCTGCCCTCTCTCTCTCTCCACCCTAATTCCAACTCCTTCCAAATGCTTGCTACTAGTAAATATTTTGGGACCTATGATCCTTTCTTTCCTATTATCTTAGTTTCTTAAAAGTACCAAACATGGATCAGATTATTGCACTTTTTTGTTCTTATTTCTATTTTATATAAATTAGGATCTGTCCATGGGGATCATGGATTTAGGTATAGACTAGACCTTAGAGTTCATCGAATTCAATATCTCTCATTTTATTTTCTATGGACCAGAAGGGTATGCAAGAGAAGAGCAGTAAGAATTTTTATACATCTTTTTTTTTCCTCCCAATATGAAAAGTACATAGTACAGGAAGTACATAGTATAGGAAGTAGTCAGAGAATCTGAATTCGATCCTTGCTTTTCCATTCAATACCTCTTTGAACCAGAGCAAATCACTGAAATGTTTAGTGTCAATTTCCTTTTTTTTCCTTGAAATGAGGCATCAGACTAAATGACCTCCAAAATATCTTTCATCTCTAGATCTATGATCCTGTGTTTTCCAGTATAACCAGTTACCTCCCATTATATCATGAAATAAGAATATCTGAAACCTAACTTTATATTCAACATCTATCAGAAACATTTTGGCAATTCAATTTAGTATATAAATTCCCCAACTTTTTGATAGGTGTTAATTATATTCACAGTATTATAAAAGAGGAACACATTAAGAAAATTTAGAGAAAGTACAGTAAAAACAATCTTTGCTACAGAATTATGCTCATTACATACTTTCTAATTCCTGGTGCTACATATAATTCTCCGCAACCATGGAGGAACCACAGGCCTTGAACAGTCACAGACCTTGACTAAACTCTTATCTGTTCACATCTTTGTTGCTTGTCTCATGAACTTCAATGAAATAGATGTTCTTGACCTCTCAAAAAAATGTGGCAGAAAGTGCTGTTCTTGAATAAGAGGACCAGATTTCAAGTTCTACCTCCACTGATTACTACCTGTGTGATCTTAGACAAAGATTGTAGATTCTAATTATAGATCTAGTATTCTACAATCCTGAAATCTTATAGTTGCTTTTTCCTTGACTCTTGTGAATCTTTAAACCCTTAATTCTAGAAATGTTCTTGACATTTAGTCACTGTACATTCTTGGTTTTTGTCTTAATATCATGATTTAGCGACTTTGCCTGTTTCCCAATGGCCAATATGCACTGTCTAACACTTGGCCTGGCTGCCCAGGGAATGGACTACAGGTTTGTTATCATTGTTCTAGTTAGTGTCTTGATTCCTGCTGTCAATCTTACCTAAGCAGGAGACTAATATTCAACCCTACTTCCCCACCCCCAATAAAATCTTCTTAATTATATGTCTGATTTCTATCTCTGAGAGAAAAAATAACCAAACTTCTTATTCTAAGTCATTCTATAACTTCTTATTCTTATTCCTGTTCTAAGGGTGAATTGACACTTGAACTTCATATAGTAGCTGGACTCCCCACCATTTTCAAGGTCATTTGGCCTGAGCCAAAGGCAAGCCTGCCAGTTAAGATGATGCTAAATAGCACTGGAACAAAAGTATAGGATTTGGTTAACAGAAAGACTGAGGGAGGCAGAATGTCTATTAGACCTTTTTGTGGACTTCATAAGAAATTCCATTATTCCAGAATTCTAACTGATTGAAATTCCAGGGCATCCGCCACTTTCAGAAGCTAATCATAATCCTAGCAGTCAGAACACTGTGACTTTGGCTCAAGAGAAGTCAAATGTGTTTTTGTTCTGCTTTGGGGGCTGGGGTTGGAAAGACTGGGATGTTTAGGGATATAACCTAATTTAAAGCAGCTATGAAACTCATTGTGATTGGATAATTATTTTCCCTATTTATATGTGAACAATTTCTCTCTTCATTAGCAGATTCACTTTCTAAATGACTCTCCTAATGTCCCACATTGTGATAAATTTCTCAGTATAGTAATACCTTAATAATAATGTCTTACATTTACAGCTTACAAAGTGCTTTCATCTATAATATCTCATGTCCTCAACATATCCAAAATGGAGGACATTATATTTCCAATTCCTTCCTGACTTCACTTCAGTCTTTCTCTTATGGGCACTACTATCCTTCCAGTCACTGAGGTCTGGTACTTTGGATTCATTCAAGATTGTTCTTTCTCTTTCCCCCCAAATAATCCTGCAAATTTGGTTGTTCATCTCTATCTTCGCAACATTTTACACCTCTATCCTTTTCTCTACACTTACAGAGTTGGAACCTCATTGCCCCTCACCTGAATTGTTAAGTAATTGGTCTTTCTGTATCCAGTCTTTCTCTTCTCTCCAATTCATCCTTGTACTTCCAGAATGAGTGAGTTGGGGTGATAGTTTGAAAAAAAGTTTAAAAATATTGTTGTTGAGTCATATAAGTCATGTCTGACTCTTCATGACCCTATTTTGGAGTTTTTTTTGGCAAAGATACTAGAGTGATTTGTCATTTCCTTCTCCAGTTTGTTTTACAGATGAGGAAACTGAGGCAAACAAGATTGAGTGAAATACAATTTGTATAGAGCCTACTATGTGCCAGGCATTGTATTAAGAACTTTACAGCCAAATCTCATTTGATCCTCACAACATCCTTGGGAAGCAGATGCTATTATTATTCTCCTTTTACTGATGAGGAAATTGAAGGAAATAGAGATTAATAGATTTGTCTAGTCATACTGTCAATGTCTAAGATCAAATTTGAACTCAAACTCAGGTATTCCTGATTCCAGGTCCAGAACTCTATTTGCTAGTCCCATCCAATTGACAAGCAAGAAAGAAACAAAGAGAGAAATAAAGAAAGAAAGGAAGAAAGGAAGAAAAGAAGGAAGGAAGGAAGAAAGAAAAGAAGGAAGGAAGGAAGGTAGGAAAGAAGGAAGAAAAGAAAGAAGGAAAGAAGGAAGGAAGGAAGGAAGGAAGGAAGGAAGGAAGGAA
>JAJPUD010008957.1:16471-58677 GCA_023553655.1 Myrmecobius fasciatus
AGGAAGGAAGGAATGAAGGAAGGGAGGGAGGAAGGAAGGAATGAAGGAAGGGAGGGAGGAAGGAAGGAATGAAGGAAGGGAGGGAGGAAGGGAGGAAGGAAGGAAGAAAGGAAGGGAGGAAGGGAGGAAGGAAGGAAGGAAGAGAAAGAGGGAGGGAGGAAGGGAAGGAGGGAGGGAGAAAGAAGGAAGGATGGAAGGAAAAATGTGTGACAAATTTAATTTAGAAACTACTTCCCCCAAAAGAAGGTGAATATCTACGTGTGATTTGAAGAGTATCACAAGCTTTCATTTTTCAAGCTATCTCTCACAAAGGCAAAAATTTCTAGATAGTTGAAGTTCTTTTGCTGTGTGATTATTTAAGAGAAACAAGGAGAAGAATAGGTTATGCAAGTTTGAAGTAGTAGATTTGTGAATGAAACCTAGGAGGCTTTTGTTGTTGTTTGTTTATTTTTATTTTAATTAATTAATTTATTTTAATACACATTGCTTTATGAATCATGTGGGGAGAGAAAAATCAGAATAAAAGGGAAAAACCATGCAAGAGAAAAAACAAAAACAGAAAAAAGTAGTGAACATATTCAATCTCCATAGTTCTTTTTTTGCATGCAGATGGCATTTTCTGTCAAAAGTCTATTGGAATTGCCTTGGATCAGTGAACTACTGAGAAGAACCAAGTCTGTCATAGTTGATCATCACACATTTTTGCTGTTACTCTGTACAATGTATTCCTGATTCTGCTTGTTTCACCCTGCTCTGTCAATCTTTCCAGACCTTTTAAAATCAACTTGTTAATCATTTTTTATAGAATAATAATATTCCATTACCTTCATACACCACAACTTGGTCAGCCATTTCCCAATTGAGGGGCATCCACTCTTTTTCCAATTCTTTGCTACCACAAAAAGAGCTGCTACAAACATATTTGAACATGAGGGTCCTTCTCCTCCCCCCCCCCACCTTATGACTTCCTTGAAATGCAAACCCAGTAATGGCTCTGCCGGGTCAAAGTGTTTTTGTTTTGTGAGCAATCAGGATGATTTGCCCAGGGTCACATAGCTAGTAAGCACTACTAAACTCTGAAGTCAAATTTGAGCTGAGGGTCTCCTGACTCCAGAGCTGGTACTCTATCCATTATGCCACCGAGCTGCCCCTAACCGAGATTCTTTTGATGTCTGATCCCAATCCTAATAGCCATACTTTTAGTGATGCATCTCATACTTCTGCAACAAGGAAAGCTAACGGTGATGACTTCAGAGGACAAATCCTAGATCCCTTGGGTGAGGACGGATACCCTAGTAAATCCAGTTTCTTGTTTTCTAGAGATTACTCTAATTCTCGTCTTCCATTCAGCATCATCTCAGTCACCAGACTCCATACTAGCAAACCAGTGATGCAAAAAGTTTTACCCATGTGGCATTAGTTAGCATCAATAAATTGATGTTTGATATTTCCTCTCCTTTTTCTGCTTAATAAAATTTCTGCTTTTCCTCCTAGCTTTTTGTTTTGAACAGCATAGTCTCAATTTGTTGATCCTTTCTTTTTTCTTCATCATTAATCTATGTATTCAAAGATAAACATTCTTCTCCAAAGATTGCTGTTGCTGCATTCCAAATATCCTGGCACATTATCTCATTCTTCATTCTCTTTAATTTACTTAAAGAGAATTATTTGTTCTTTGATCTATTCATGGTTCAGGCTTTTGTTACTTAGTCTCCACTTAGCACTGTATCTTTTATTTATTTCCTTTCATTGATTGCTAACTTTATTTGGCAGCAGACTGCAAAGAAAATCAGTGGTATAATGAATAATCCTGGACAGAGAGTCAGAAAGATCTGTTTTCAAATACTGCCTCCAAAATTTACTATCATGGACAGTTTTCAAACTCTCTGAGTTCTAAGCAACTTCCTTAAGCTAATCTCCTTAAGTAGAAAAATGTTGTTATCTGAGTTAGTGGAAGAAATTCTCATAGTGACAAAAATCATAGAGCCTTATAACATGTAGTCCTTAAAGAATGTATTTTAGTCTTTTTTTTTTCATTTATTTTGCTATGCTCTAGTACATGATCAATTTTTATAAAAATACCACATGATGCTAAAGAAATAACCATGTTTTTTAATGTTTTCATTTACTAATTACCATAGATATAATTAAAATTCAATTTTGCCACTCTTTTCAGATCTATATTCTCCTTCTTGTTCATCTATTAGATTAAATCAACTCAGAAAGATGAATGTTAAAGTCACCTACAATTTTTGTCTTACTATGAAATGTATTTTTGTATTATAGTTAAATTACTCTTCATTATTTAATCATCTATAGGATATGCCATTTGTGTATATTTAATAATAATACTGTTTCACTATCTCTTGTGCATTTAGCATAATGTGATTTCCCTATTTGTCTCTCTTGACATAGTATTTTTACTATTGCTTTGTCACTCTTGCTCTTTTAGATTTATTTGAAGCATAATACAATTTTATTTTAATCTCTTATATGAACTCTGGGTTTATTTTCATGTTCTAAATGTTTCTTACTTTCAGAAAATCATTGGGACTTTTGTTGTTAATCTATTATGCTATTGTTTGCTATTTTAGGATTTATTTTAGTAAATTTACATTCAAATTTATAATTGTTGTTTTTTTTAATTTTCACCACATTATGAAAATATACATGCACACAATATGTGTACACTTTTTTTTCTTTTAAAGCGTAGTAGGTCACTGCAATTTGTTGTGCTTCTACAAATATAACACCAGAATCCTCCTACAGGGGTCCAACCTTCAGCTTCCCAGCCCAAACTTGAGCCACTTTTATAGTCCTACCTCCAACCCCAATATCCCTACAGGTATAGAAAATAGTATGGTTCAGAATCCTTCCAATCCTTACTGCCCACTCTTGATCACTGCATTTCTTTCCCTGATATATATTTAAGTCAAATACATTCTTCTGTGGCACCCTTTTCCAAGAAATATTAATTCAGCTCTTCCACTTTGCACACTTTTTCCTGTTATTCTATATATTAGAATAGGATCCCCCTTCTTGGGTCATGCAAACAAATGGTCTTTTTGTTGTTGCTGTTCTTTTTATGGTCCTCATATAAAGAATAAAAGATGGGACTTTAGAAAGATATCCACAAAAGATGGAAATAGTCAATATTGGAGGGGTTGTGGAAAGACAGGTACATTGATACACTATTTGTGGACCTATGAATTATTTGAACGATTATGAAATACAATTTAGAAATAATTTTTTTAAAAGTAAGTAAAACAAATGCCCCATTTGACCTAGAAACACGTTGCTAGGCATATACTTAAGGAGCTCAATGATAAGAAGAAAGATGCCACATATCTTTTGTGGTTTAAAACACAGAAATGTTCAGAGTAAAACATTTTTAGTAGAAAAGAAATTGAAATGAAATAGATATATACTGATCAGGAGAATGGCTATCCAAGTTATTGTTCATGACCATATTATAAGATATTTCTATATTATAAGACATGAATATGGATGTAGTACTCTCTTGATATTGTGTTGCTACTTTGCTCTTGTGATAACTTGGCACTTTTACATAATTATCCCCCTTTTCTTTTGAGAAATCTCTAGATTTGAAAAAAAAAAATAGTACCAGGGGGTTTTTGTTTTGTTTTGTTTTGTTTAATTTGTTCATCTCTCCAATGATAGTTCCTGAATCAGGACTTTGTCTTATACTATACTTTATATGATCCTTACCCTATTATACTTCTAAGTGGGTCATCAGGTCCAGTTTGCTCTCTTTCTGGGTCCTTTAAATTCTTACACTAATCTCTACTTATTGAGTAAATCTTTTCCCTGTCTCTCTCCACCATCTTTGAGTTTCAGAGAGTTGATCTTCAAAGGCCATCTCTGACATATTAGAAAATAGAATGTTAGGGACTCTAGAATCCTGGGGTTTCAGGTATCCCAATCTGCTTGCTGTAGCACTAATTTAGATCATTATTTGGCCTGGTGTGAATTTCAGGGTTTTGATGGAGATAAATACATATGTGTGTGTGTATGTCTGTGTGTGTGTGTGTGTGTGTGTGTGTGTGTGTGTGTGTGTGATATAGGAACTGAGAAATCTGCTTGTACAGACAAAAATATTTCTAAATTATATTCTAGAATGGTTCAAATAATTCATACCTCAACAAATAGTGTATCAATGTAGCTGTCTTTCCACAACTCCTCCAATATTGAATCAACATACCTGCCTTTCTACAACTCCTCTAATATTGACAGTTTCCATCTTTTGTGGATATCTTTCTAAAGTCCCATTTTTTTATTCTTCTTAAGGAAGTCATCCAGAGAAATACTAATCCATAAAAGAAGCTGGCAGATAACAGAATTTGGAGAGAGAATGGGTTAAATTCACTCATAGTTGATATTCTATGTCCTGGTGATGAGGTGTGAGAACCTAGCAAAACCTAAGGCACCCTAAAGCTACTGGGCCTTGGGAGTAGGATAAACAGTGCTGGCTAATCTGTTGTTCAGTAAACTGTAGAACTTAAAAATGGGAACTACCCCTCCCCTACCATTTCTCAATTGTAACTCTAAACCATAATATTAGTGCATTAACCTAATTTTTGTTTCTCTTTCATATAAAATTATGTCCTTGAGTCTGACTCTTTGCTAAACTCCTTTGGAACTTTAGCCTGCAGTCAAGCAGCCTAATTTCTTCTCACTTCTGCCTCTTTGCTAGATTCCCTTGGAACTTTAGCCTAATCACAATTATTTTCTTGATTCTGCCTCTTTGCTAGATTCCCTTGGAATTGGCCTGATGTCAAGCAGAGAAATAAATATTTGCCCCTTAACTTGGGGAGAAACTGTGTATGAGTTGTTTTGACACTGACTATGGGAACTATAATCTTGGGGTGTCTTTCTCCTCAACACTCAGGACCCCGGATTTGTCAGCTAAAAAAGTGAGAGAGTTGTACCAAGCACTCTTTAAGGACCTTTCTTGCTTCAAGTCCAAATAAATTTCTCATCCCTCCCGATTCCATTCAGAATTTAAAATTCTTATTCTCCACTGAAAGTTTTCCAAACCAATCTTCACTTTGTTTTCTAAATGACCCATACAAAATCATTCTACAATTGTTCTAAGTCTTCCGAATTTTCTTTAATTTAGAACTCCACTTTTTCTAAAAAGAAAACCGCTTCATGTTCTTCTTAGCTTAGCCCAGTTATGACAGCATTTCTATCTAGATCTTCCTCTGCTACCTAAATATTTTTCCTCCTTTTCTGATGCATAACCTTTGGCTCTTGATGCCCTATTCCAAGAAATATTAATTCAATTATTTCTGATTTCATTATCTTTCCTTTTTTATGATATTTGTTTAACTACTTTGAGTTTTATTCAAAAAGACTAAGTTCCTTCAATGGTCTGAAGGCAAGATGTGAATTCTAAAAGGTGTTAACCATAAATTTATCTGTTTGTTTATTTTTCCCTGCTATATTGAATTGTTTGCTATTCTTAAATTGCTTTTGTTCATTAAATATGCATGTCAAATATTCTGTTCATCTCTAACTTTCTTCATGAACATTTGATTTACACATTTCTTTCTTTTTCTTAAGAATCCATCTTTTTCCACTTATGGTTAAAGTGGGTTTTATAGTATATGTCAATTGGAGGATATAAACTGATTTCTTCCTGATTGTAATACTTGTCACTGTTATTTCATTTCTCATGACGGAGTCCAGCACAATTCAAACTTTTTTTTTATTATTTTACATATGAAGAACTTGCTCCTAAGTACTTGCAATATCAGATTTGAAGCTCTGGACCTTGACCTCTGTCTTACTGAGTGAGTTGAATTTGAATTATATGTATTATTATTCTGTAGAATCTAAGCATCTATATTTCATTTTCATTTACAATACATTTGGACACTTATTCACATGCTTTTCTAATGTATAGTACTCAGAAATTATTTTATTATATATTACCTTTAAGTCAGTTGTTTTGGGCTGTATGGAAAATTCAAGAGGTTGGGGTTTGGTTTTTTTTGGTGGTGGTGGTGGTAATGATGCTGTTATTTGTTTATTTTCCAATTTTTCTTGCTTTATATTTTGTTCCTATGTACATTTTAGCACTTCATTTTTTGCATTGCATATATGTCCATGTATGTTTAGAACTACTATTATATTGATGCATTGCTAGAGATTATGCTACATTTGTTGCAAATTTTATTTTTGTTTTTGAATTCTTTGAGAACTCCAATTTCTATTCCTATTTTTTACTTTAATTATTTGTTGATCTTCCAAACACTACTATTGTTTTTCTTCATATTTGCTGGATGATTTTCTATTGTTATTGCAATATTACCTCTCTTCTGAGGACTTCACATAACTTTTATTCACTACATAATATTTATTCATTGTATTAGGGAGTGTTTTTAGTTGCTTACCTACTTCTTTTTAAGCTTCTCTACTGTTTTCCAATAACTTTTTTCCTTGTGCTCCTTTTTTCCCCTCCCCATTTGTTTTTTATCATTTTACTTCGCCGTATATATGTCTTGATGACTTGAAGGGATGAAATATCTTTTTTCACATCTTTTACAAACAAGCATTTCCTCTTTGCTCATACATTCCTGTTCCACCATTTTCAGACCCTCATCATTTCATACTTGGACTATTGTAATAGATTTTTAATTGATCTCCCTACCTCAAGTCTCTCTCTACTCCAGCTCATCTTTCACTCAACTAATTTTATCTGTATTATTATTATTAAAGCTTTTTTATTTTCTTTTTATTATTTTTTTTTTTTGCTGAGGCAATTGGGGTTAAGTGACTTGCCCAGGGTCACACGGCTAAGAAGGGTTACGTGTCTGAGACCAGATTTGAACTCAGGTCTTCCTGACTTCAGGGCTGGTGCTCTACCCACTGCACCACCTACCTGCCCTAAAGCTTTCTATTTTCAAAACATATGCACAGGTAATTTTTCATTATCGATCCTTGCCTAGGCTTGTGTTCTATATTTTCCCCTCCTTCCTCCCACCTCCTCCCCTAAATGGCAAGCAATCCAATATATGTTATACATGTTAAAATATATGTTAAATCCAATATATGTAAACATATTTGTACAATTATCTTGCTGCTTGAGAAAGATGAGAAGAAAAAGGAAAGAAAATAAGTAAGAAAACAATGCAAACGAACAACAACAAAAAGAGTGAGAACTTTATGTTGTGATCCACACTCAGTTCCCACAGGCTTCTCTCTGGGTGTAAATGGCTCTCTTTATCACTAGATTATTGAAACTGGCCTCAATCATCTCATTGTTGGAAAGAGCCATGTCCATCAGAATTGATCATCATATAGTCTTGTTGTTGTCCTGTATAATGAACTCAGCATCAGTTCATGCAACTCTCTCTCAAATGATTTTCTTAAAGTATAGATTTGATCATGTCACTTCCCTAACTCCTATTTACTCAAGCTCTTCAAAACTTGGCCCTTTTCTAATTTTCCAGTCTTTTTATATTTTATTTCTTTGTACACATTGTATGACAACCAATACTAGCTACTTGCTCTTCCTGGTACAGTTTAACACTATTTGTGCCTTTGCATTGACTGATCCCCAGAGCAAGGAATGTTTCCTTATGCACATCCCTAACTCATAGAATCTTTGGCCTCCTTTAAAACTCAGTGTAAGTATGACCTTCTCCAGGAGATCTGTTCTGATCCTTCCACTTGCTACTGCCATGCCCTCCTTACCTTCCATTTTTCCTCTCTCTATTCTAATTTATATATGTTATGCCACCATATTAGGAGGTAAGTTGCTTGGTGGCAGGGATGCCTTTTGCTTTTTCTTTGAATCTCTTCTTCCCCTTAATAGTTAGTACAGTCAGACATAGAGTAAACACTTAATAAATGCAAGTTGATTAACCTTAATTGATAAAGGGAAACTCAGATTAGTTATGCCTTCTCACCTAGCCGTATTTCCAAGACCAAGCACTTCTATTTTGAAAGAAGATGCTTGCAATGGGTTATGGTTAAGCCAAAGGAAAAACTTGCCAGTGGCAGAATTTCTGACACCATGGTGTAGGAGTGAAGCCCTCAGGGTTTGTAGAGGTGCAGAGAATTTATCGGCATATGCAGCGTGCTTCATTAAGTTGCACAACCAGGGAATTTTATTGTTAAGGTGAACATTTATTGAATACTCAATCATAAAGAATATTTTTATTCTTCTAAATTAAGAACTAAAACAACTCATTTTAGAAAATGAGTAACTAAACTTTACTTTAAAAAAAGAAATTTAAAAAATAAGATAAAAAATATCCAAAGTTGTTATTTTTCAGACATCAGGGTCTTCCTAGGCACACCCAGTATACTCTATATGCAATTCTGTTGATTAGATTATTTGTCCATTTCCTAATAGGTCCCTCACTGCTATATTTTCTAGTTATTTCCCCTGCTTCTTATAATTTTTCTATCTCCTCCTTAAGTTGGGCTGCCAACTGTCACTTTTCACTGCTGTCAATGTGCCTGCTTCTAACAGCCACCATCTCCAATTTGCTTTAAGCTGGATAACCAGATAATCAAGCTTGTCAGAATTTATCTAAAATAAAAGTAAATAGACTTTGAGTGAGGACCTAAGATGCTCTTTTATGAATAATGTGCAAGAGCTTTGTGACATCTATTTTGAATCCTTAGGTCTTTTTATCCAGGTTTCCAGATATTTGAACACATAAGCAACCTCCAAACCTAATTGCAAACCACCACTAAATAAGTGAGGAGGTTTTGTAATTGGGTTAAGACATTTTATTACTCAACAATGGTGATACACCCTACCCAGAATTCCTATATGTGAATAACTCATTAGCACCCTGACTTAGCATTGTAGAACTCTGAGGGAATGAGACCCAAGATAGATAAGTTTTAAGAAAAGAATCAGGTATGAAAAGATGGTGGGATGAGATGTAAAATGTATATATTATCAGGATCCAAGGTCAAATTGATATCCGGGTAGACCTTGGAAACACTTATCTGCCACAATTTCATTTATACTGAGATCAAAAGTCCTTCAAATCTCCCCATATATACTCTTATACCTGAAATTCTACCATTAAAACTTAATTAATCCATTTATCTCAAAGCTTAGAAGTACTTAAAATGGAAATAATCCTGAATAGGATTATAGTTAAAGAGATTATGAATAATTTCTACTTTAACATAAATGAAGGAGATGTCTGCTTTAATGGTTTTTTTATAGAGTTAGGAAAGAGAATGAGGTGAGTGTATACATGTGAGCCCATAGAAGGTTGGAAGCAGAGCTGAGGATAGTGAAAATGATGGCTCTAGAGACCTACAGAATCTGTTTCACAGTTTTGTCTCTGACTGACCTGCCAAGACTAGTGGGATGCTATACTCAGAGTGCTAGGAAGGTGAAAGCCTGGGGGGTCTGTTCTGAGCTTGAGGAGTAAGGAAGGCAGTCCTAGAAGACAATTGAACAGAGAGATGGAATGCTGCCAAAGTGAGAGCTGAGCTACTTCAAAAATCTGCCTTAGGCCACTCAGTTTTGACCAACAATCTCTTGACACATATTTATTCATCTTGCAAATAGTTGCTAACAGGATATTTGCTACCCATCTCAAACTAAACACAAAATCTAAAGAAAAGATGCCCATTCTTGTTTCTTTTTGACTTAAGTCTTTGTTTGTTCTATACCTTAGTTTTTTCTTAAGGAAAAAAAATCATTTTAAATGTAGCTCTTAAAAAATAAGCCATATTTTCAAAACGGGAACCATTCAGTCAAGACCATTGGAGGTGTATAAAACCCCATGACTTGAAAGAAGTTCAAAGCTGCTAAACTCTATGAGGGCAAGGATCATATCTATTAAATTAGCCAGTTTGCTTTCTTTTGGGAAGATGAACTAGAAAAAAGCTCAGGTTTACATCACAATTTCAATAAGATGTACCAAATTTAATACTAATATCTCTTATTCTCCATTACTTTGTATTGAGGATGAGGAAGAATCACTAGGAAGAATACTCCCAACTGAGGTACAAATCCTAATAGAGGCAAATAGCTATGAACACACACTGCATGCCACATTGAATTTACAAGGGAAAGAGAGCAGCATGGGATAGGGAAAGAATAATTGCTTAAGATCAATAGTAAAACCATTATGTAGGGACAAAAATATTTGGTTTTTTTGTTTTTGTTTTTGAAGTATAAATATAGTTTTTTAAAAATTTTTTTATTAAAGCTTTTTATTTGCATAACATATGCATGGGTAATTTTTCAACAATGATCCTTGCAAAGCCTTCTGTTCCAAATTTTTCTCTCCTTCCCCTCATCCCCTCCCCTAGATGGGGGTAGTCCAATACATGTTAATTATGTTAAAATATATGAAAATTTGAATATATATATATGTATGTATATATACATATTGTATAGTTATCTTGCTGTTCAAGAAAAATTGGATCTATGAGAAAAAAAAAACCTGAGAAGGAAAACAAAATGCAAGCAAATATCAACAAAAAGCATGAAAATGCTATATTGTGGTCCTCACTCAGATCCCACAGGGCTGTCCCTGGGTGTATATGGATTTTTTCATCACTGAACAATTGGAACTAGTTTGAAACAACTCATTGTTGAAGAGAACCATGTCCATCAGAACTGATCATTATATAGTCTTGTTGTTGCTGTGTACATTGATCTCCTGGTTCTACTCATTTCACTTAGCATCAGTTTGTGCAAGTCTCTCCAGGCCTTTCTGAAATCATCCTGCTGGTCATTTCTTACAGAACAATAATATTCCATGACATTCATATACCACAATTTGTTCAGCCTTTTTCCAATTGATGGGCATCCATTCAGTTTCCAATTTCTAGCCATTACAAAAAGGGCTGCCACAAACATTTTTGCACATGTGGGTCCCTTTGCCTCCTTTAAGATCTCTTTGGGATATAAGCCCAATAAAACACTACTGGGTCAAAGGGTATGCACAGTTTGATAACTTTTTGAGCATAGTTCCAAATTGCTCTCCAGAATGGATGGATCCATTCACAGTTCCACCAACAATGTATTAGTGTCCCAGTTTTCCCACATCCCCTCCAACCTTAATCATTATCTTTTTCTGTCATCTTAGCCAATCTGACAGGTGTGTAGTGGTATCTCAGAGTTGTCTTTATTTGAATTTCTCTAATCAATAGTGATTTGGAGCACCTTTTCCTATGACTAGAAATAGTTTTAATTTCATCATCTGAAAATTGTCTGTTCATATCCTTTGACCATTTATCAATTGGAAAGTGGCTTGAATTCTTATAAATTTGAGTCAATTCCATATGTATTTTAGAAAGGAAGCCTTTATCAAAATATTTAAATGTAAAAATTATTTCCCAATTTATTGCTTCCCTCCTAATTTTGTCTGCATTAGTTTTGTTTGTACAAAAATTTTTTAACTTAATATAATCAAAATTATCTATCTGGTGTTCAATTAAGAGTTCCAGTTCTTCTTTGGACACAAATTCCTTCCTTCTCCACAGATCTGAGAGATAAACTAGGCTATGTTTCTCTAATTTGTTTATAATATCACTCTTTATGTTTAAATCATGAACCCATTTAGATCTTATCTTGGTATGAGGTGTTAGGTGTGGGTCAAGCTCTAATTTCTTCTATACTACTTTCCAACTTTCCCAGCAGTTATTGTCAAATAGTGAGTTCTTATCCCAAAATACTGTGGTCTTTGGGTTTGTCAAACACTAGATTGCTAAAGTTATTGCCTATTTGGGACAAAAATATTTGTAGCCAGTTTATCTCATGAATCTTATATCTAATATATATAGCAATTGATACAAATATATATTTAACAAGAGTTAACCCTTGAACAATAATAACAACAAAATAGTCAAAGGATATGAACAGGTAGTCCTCAAAAGAAAAAAAAAGTAATATAAATAATCATATGGAAAAAATTCAAACTCACTAAAATTAAAGAAATAAGAATTAAAACCTCTAAGTTTCTACTGAAGATCCATTAAATTGCAAAAAAAAAGACTTAAAAAAGGAAAATTATTACTGCTTAAAAACCTTTGGGATGAGAGCCATATTAATGCACAGTTGGTGGGGCTATAAAATGGACCATCCATTTAAGACAGCCATTTAGATCTATTCAATAGATAATAGTAGTCAATAAATATTTTTAAGCATCTATTCTATGTCAGGCATCTATATTAAGTTTTGGATACATATAGGAAAGCAATAAAAAGTTAGCTCCTAACCTCAAGTTAGTAAGTAAAGTTAAAAATACACGAAGTAAAGCAAAGTAAAAAAAAAAAAGCTAAAAAATAGTGGGGAGGATTTCCCAACTTGGGTTTATGATGGAAAGGTCCAAGAATTTCCAAAACAGTGCACTTGGGTGAGAAATAGAGCTTTCAGAGCTGAGCTCCCTTCTTAAATGGAGTTTTGGGGATTTCATGGCTCCACCCTCCGATCAGAGAGGCAGAAGATAGTTACTGAGGGTGATAATGTTTTGTAGCATGATTAGGCTTTATCAATAATGAACTTTCTGGGGCATAGTAAAGTCAGATAAGTTCCAGAGTAGTGCAGCCAGATAAAAAATGAAGACAATAACAAGAAGGCATTAAGTTATGCACACATACACTTATTTACCCACCAATAGGGTAGCTAGATAGCACAGTTGAAAGAGTACCAGATATAGAGAAAGGAAGACTTGACTCCAAATCTAGCCTCAGATACTTACCAGCTGTGAGATACTTGGCAAGTCACTAAATCTTCTTTGACTCAGTTTCCTCTTATGTAAAATGAACTGGAGAAGAAAATGGCATTACACTTTAGTTTCTTTGCCAAAAAAATAGCCTTAAATAAGATCACAAACATAACTAAACAACAACAAATTATCATTAAGATTATGCTATAAAGAGATTAAAGAAAAAACAGAATTTTTTGTTATAGACATGCACCAGAAAGTAGAAAGGTACCCATCAATTAGGGGATGCCTAAAAAAGTAATCATACTACATGAATGTAAAAAAAATAGTATTTGGTCTTAAGAAATCACAAAAGGGATGGATTAAAAGCAATATTAGAAGATTTGTAGGAATTAATGAAAAAAACAGTAATTTATTTGATGACTAAAATAACTTCTTTAAAGAAAATTATCTTTAAAAAAATGAGACCTCTGATCAATCGAGTGAACAATTTCAGTTCCAGAAGATGATGATGTAGCATGACTCCTATGTTTTGGCAGAGAGGTGATGGCCTGAATGGGTGGAAAGAGATATAGATTGTTAGACATGGACCAGTTGGAAATTTGTTTTGCATGACAAGTTCTTAACTGTTACAAGGATTTTTCTACAGGTGTTCTTTCACAATCTTCCTCAATATTAGTGCATTTTTTTTGGTTCTTGAGATCAACTCCAGATAAAACTGTATGCATACCTCATCTATACACAATTGTTTACCTGAGAATTTTTACCCTTTTTTTGTAACCCCCAGAGAATCCTTGTTGATTTAAAAGGACTTTTTCCCCGGTTTTAATTTTTTTTTTAATATTGGATGTGTAGAGCTAGGAAGTGGCAATGCAGGTAGTGGTAAAGCTTAAAAAAAAAGAAAGAAAAGAAAAGAAAGATCTTGGACTTCCACAAAAAAAAGAAAATTTGCCTTGGATGCCTTGAGAAAAGCCAGCTAAAAACCCTGTGGGATACAAAGCAAATTTTGTGGGCACTGCAAATATCCATTCTAATTTCTTGGCTCCCTTTTCACTTGTTCCCATGTAGAAACAGAGACTTCATTCAAACCATTATCTTTGAAATTGCATTCTGCGCCAAAGCTAGCTTCCCACCCTCCACCTTCTATAGGTACACCAACAATTTGCCTCATTTTTTAATGACCTTAATCACCTTTTGCATAGCTATAGTTCTTCAACACAATTTAATTTCTTTGAGGTCAGAGATTGTTTATTATCTTGTCTTTTTATCCCCAGTGCCTAACACAGTAAGTTCTTTTAGAAAAATGAATGTTGAGCTGAATTTCGTCTTCTTCCCAGCACCCCAGCAGTAATGAGAGTTGTAGAGAGGAGACAAATAGCTGGATATATTTCCCCTTGCCCAGGAATGTAGCATCTGAATCTCCTGAGAATGCCATATAAAAACTTTTTATCACTTCTAATGCTGAGTTCTCTTCTATGTACATGTTAGATATTTAATAAATATTTTCTGAGAAAACAAAAAAAAGTTCTTTTAAACTAAGAAATTAAAAATGAAATGTTCTTACTTTAAATGTCTCCCTTTGTTCCATCTAATACAGAGTGCCCAAAGTGGTTTTGCTAAAAACCAGTTCTGATCATGGCACTTCCCAGCTCAGTAAAAGTCAATGGCTCCTTCAGTACTGGGATCAAATCCAAACTTGTGTTTGACATTTAAAGCTCTTTACAACTGGCTCCAACCTACCTTTCCAGTCTCGTCATATATTACTGCCTTTCACACTCTATATATTTCATCCAATCTGTCTTTCTTATTAGTTTCTCACATATGATGGTTCATCTTCCATCATTTTAACAGGCAACTATCCCTGGAATGCACTCCCTCCTCATTTCCAACTCATGGAATTTCTAGCTTCCTGCAAACCTCATATCAAATGTCACATTTTACAAACCTTTTGGATCCCATTTCTAAATGCTAATCTCTCCCCCTGCCCCCACCCCTGCACAGTTCCCTCCACATATACAAAACTTATCTTGAATCTATTTTATATACTCTCATATTGTAATGTTGTTTTTCCTGATTTCTACATTTATCTTTCTAGAACCAAGCATGGGGCTTGGCACATAGTAATAAATAAATGTTTATTAATTGATTAAACTTCTCTTCCTTTTTTATAGAAAACAAAGATTCAGAAAAAATATAATTGATCCAAAATCACACAATTAGTCAAACCAGGATTAAAAGCCATATATGAGAGAACACAGTGAAGTTTTCTATTAGAAAATAATATATCACGTCAACTGTATGTGTACTAGACATGAATTTCAGCTCTTATGTCTTCAGACTAGTCAGAAAATGTTCAAATCCTTGTTCGCTTCCATTTGACTTATCCATGGTCATGATTAATAGATGGTAAGAAAGGGGAGTAGAAGGAGATAATGAGATCATATTTGTAGCCCTAGTAAAAAGTTCAACTGGTAAAAGAAGTAGGAATCATGAACAAAAATGGCAATGAGGGTTTTCTGTGGATTTCAATTATTCCTACACTCCCTCCCTCTCATCACCATTGATAATGGAGTGTTGCCTGCATTTCTAAACACAGTGATACTATGAAATACCTAACTGTGATAAATGTCATCACTTTAACATCTGGGAAGCTGATTGCCAAGTGGAAAACCTTTTCATCTGATCTACAGTGTTAAAATGCTGCTTATAGGAGTTGTTTGTGACTTCAAAATCATTATGAGCTGAAAATAAGCACCAAGCAACCTGTTTGCTATTTGACAAATACATGGTGAAAGAACTTAGAAAAGTATGAACATAAATAATAATATAGCATCCATAAATCAATACCAAGAAAGGGTGTTGATGATGACACAAAACAAAAGTAAATATAAGTACTTTTTAAAATTTTGATTTTAATTTTAAAAAAAATATACATGAAAATTTGAGTACTTTGGAGTTGAAAGGAAAAGTATCCAATTAATCTCTCAAGAATGATGGCAATAAAAACCAAGAAACTACAAAATTCAGGTTACATACACACATAGACACAGACACTTTCTTTTTATCCATGAAAGGGATTGGCAAGGTTAATTATCCTTGGTAAACCTAGAGGGCAACTCAATTATCCTTCCCCATAAAACACCATCCCCTTCCTGCCTTACCTACTACTATCTAGGGAATCACCATCCGCTAGTCCTCCAGTTTGGCAACTTTGGTGTCACTGACTCCTATCTCTCACCTCACATATCAAATCTGTTGCAAGACTTGACAGTTTTTTTAATGAGTATTTTTGTTCATTTTTGTTAATTTATATGTGAAATTTTTAGTGTTTTAAAAAATAATTTCTGAGTTTCAAATTTTCTTTTTCCCTCCCCTTTCCCTGTCTTGAGATGGCAAATATTTTGATAGAAATTATACATGTATAGTCATGCAAAACATGTTTCTATATATTAGTCATTTTGCAAAAGAGAAGATAGACCAAAAAAAAGGTGTTTTTTTAAGTATTCTTTGATTTATATTCAGACTACATTACTTCTCTGGAGGTGGATAGTAATTTTTTCATCATGGTCCTTTGGAATTGTCTTGGATCATTATAATGCTCAAAATAGCTAATCATTCACAGTTGATCATTGTAATTGCTGTTACTACAAACAATGTTCTCCTGGTTCTCTTCAGTTCATTTAAGTCTTCCTAGGTTTTTCTGAAACTATCCTGCCTGTCATTTCTTGTAACACAATAGTTTTTCATCACAATCATATACCACAAAATTTTAGTCACTCTCCAATTGATGGGCACCTCCTCAATATCTAATTCTTTGCCTCCACAAAAAAAATGTTGCTATAATTATTTTTGTCCATATAGAACTTTTCCCTTTTTCTAGTGGTAGTATTGCTGGATCAAAGGGTATACAAAGTTTTATCCCCCTTTGGGCACAGTTCCAAAAGACTTTCCAAAATGTTTAAATCAATTTGCAATTTCATCAACACTGCATTAGCATCCAAATTTTTCTCCATCCCTACAACATCTGTTGTATACTTTTTCTGTTATATTAGCCTATCTGATAGGTGTGAAATAATACATCAGAAATATTTTAATTTGCATGTCTCTAATCAATAATGATTTAATTTTTTCATATGGTTATAGATAAATGTTTTTTTCTGAAATTTGTGTGTTCAAAGCTTTTGATCATATATCAGTTGGGAAATTATTTGCAGTCTTATAAATTTGACTCAGTTCCCTATGTAATTAACAAATGAAACTTTTATCAGAAATTTATTATAACCCCCACACACACCAGTTTCCTGCTTTCCTTCTAATCTTGGCTGCATTGGTTTTGTTTGAACAAAACCTTTTTTTTATTTAATGTAATAAAATTCATTATTTTGTATCCAATAATACTCTTTGTCTATTTTTTATCATAATTTTTCATCTTATTCATAGATCTGAGAAGTAAAGAAATTCATGCTCCCCTAATTTGTTTATGATTTCAACCTTTATTTTTAAATTCTGTACCCATTTTGACCTGACCTTGTTAGATAGTGTGAGATATTGATTTGTATCTCTAATTGACTATATTTAATCAAACTATTTTCCAATTTACCTGGAAGTTTTTGTCAAATAGTGAATTCTTTTCTCAAAAGCTTAGATCTGTTGTTTATCAACCAAAAGATAATTATAGTCATTTATTTTTGCGATCTATTCCACTTATTCACCACACCAAGACAAAACCAATAAGATTGATGATTTCTGCCTTGTAATACAATTTGATATCTGCTGCTGCTAGATTACTTCCTTCACATTAGTTTTCATCGATTCCCAAGATATTTTTAACCTTTTTATTCATCCAGATGAATTTTGTTATTTTTTTCCCAGATCTATGTTTTTAATATTTTGATTGGCATGGCACTAAATAAATAAATTAATTTAGATATGATTGCCATTTTTCTTCTCTTTTTAAATTTTTTAATCATTCTATTTTTTCTGGTTATGTATGAATATTATGTTTTTAATACACTTTTTTCATGAATCATGTTGGGAAAGAAAAATCAGAAAGAAAAAAAAATCACAAAAAAAAGTGAAAGCCACAAGAAAGAAAAAACTGAAAAAAATAAGTGAACATAGCATGCATCAGATCATTGAAGCACTAAGAAGAACCAAGTTTTTCATACTTGATCACTGCAGAATCTTGCTATTCTTGTGCACAATGTTTTCTTGGTTCTGCTTGTTTTATTCAGCATCAGTTCATGTAAACTTTTTATAGGACTTCCTAAAATCAACTTGATCATCATTTTTAATAGAACAATAATATTGTATGTAGCTATTTCCCAGTTGATGGGCATCTACTCATTTTGCAATTCTTTGCTACCACAAAAAAAAAGAATTGGTACAAACATTTTGCATATGTCCTTTCCCCTCATTAATGATTTTGTTGGGATACAGACCTAGTTGTGGCACTGCTGGGTCGAAGGATATGGACAGTTTTATAACCCTTTGGATATAGTTCTAAATTGCTCTCCAGAAAGGTTTTATCATTTCATAATTCTACCAACAATGCATTAGTGTCCCAGTTTTCCTACATCCCCTCCAACATTTATCCTGCCATCTTAGCCAGTCTGAGAGCTATGTCGTATTGCCTCAGAGTTGTTTTAATTTGTATTTCTCTAATCAATAGTGATTGCATATGACTATAGATGGTTTTATTTTCATATTTATAGTTTGCTTTAATTTCATCATTTGAAAATTATCTGTTTTTATTTATCATTTATAAACTTTGATCATTTGTCAATTGGGGAATGATTGCATTCTTACAAATTTGGCACAGTTCTTTATATATAAAGGTCAGAAACGCTTTATAAGAAACACTATTTAATTATAGAATTTTCCTCCAGCTTTGTATTTCCCTTTTAATCTTGTTTGTGTTCTTTTGTTTGTGCAAAACCTTTTTAATTTAATATGATCAAACTTGACCATTTTGCATTTCATAATGTTCTCCAATTCTTCTTTGGCCATAAATTGCTTCCTTCTCCAAATACCTGATAGATAAATTACCCCTTGCTCTCCTAATTTGCTTATAGTATTATCCTTTATGCCCAAATCATGTACCCAAATTTGACCTTATTTTGGTATGGGGTGTGAGATGTAAGTTTCTGACATTTTTTTTTCAGTTTTCCCAGAAACTTTTGTAAAATAGTGACTTTTTAATCCCAGAAGCTGGAGTTTGAGGTTTTATCAAATATAGAATACTATAGTCATTGATTATTGCGTCATGTGTAGCTAACCTTTTCCACTGATTCAGCACTCTATTTCTTAGTCACTACCAAGTGGTTTTGATGACCACAGCTTTATAATATAGTTTTAGGTCTGGTACTAAGCCACCATCTTTTGTATTTTGTTCATCAGTTCCTTTGATATTCTTGACCTTTTGTTCTTTCAGATGAATTTTGCTGTTATTTTTCCTAGCTCTATAAAATAATTTTTGGCAGTTTGATTGATATGGTACTAAACAAGTAGACCAATTTAGGTAGAATTGTCATTTTTGTTATATTAGCTTGGGCTATCTATAAGCAATTGATATTTTTCTAATTGTTTAGATATGACTTTATTTATATGAGAAGGGTTTTGTAATTGTGTTTATATAGTTCCTGGGTTTGTCTTGACAGGTAGACACCTAAATATCTTATTTTCTCAATAGTTATTTTAAATGGAATTTCTCTTTCGATCTTATGCTGCTGGGCTTTGTGAGTATTATGTAAAAATTCTGATGATTTGTGCAGGTCTATTTTATATTGCAGAATATAAAATAGACCTGCACAAATCTACTACTACTCCTAACTATGAAAGCTGTTAATCATTTCAAGTAGACTTCTGGATTATTTTCTGGGATTCTCTAAGTATATCATTTGAAAAGAGTGATAGTTGTATCTCTTCATTGCTTATTCTAATTCCTTTAATTTCTTTCCCTATTTTTATTGTTAAAGCCAACATTTTTTATACAATATTGAATAATAGTGGTGACAGTGGGCATCCTTGTTTCACCCCAGATCTTATTGAGAATATGTCCAGCTTCCATTACAAATGGAATTGTATTTCATTACATCAACCATTACAAATAATGCTTGCTATTGGTTAAAGAAAGATACTACTGGGCAGCTAGGTGGCGTAGTGGGTAGAGCACCACCCCTGAAGTCAGGAGGACCTGAGTTCAAATCTGGCCTCAGACACTTAATATTTCCCTAGCTGTGTGACCCTGGGCAAGTCACTTAACCTCAATTGCCTCAGCAAAAAAATAAATAAATAAATAAATAAAGATACTACTTATTATTTTAAGGAAAGTTCCCTTTATCCCTATGCTCTCCGGTGTTTTTATAGGAATGGGTGCTATATTTTGTCAAAGCTTTTCCTGCATCTATTAAGATTATAATATGATTTCAGTTATTTTGTTATTAATATGGTTGCTTTTGGTAAGTTTCCCTGCATCTGGTATAAATCCCACTTGATCATAATATATTATCCTGCTGATAAGTTGTTGTAATCTCTTTGCTAATATTGTATTTTAAAATTTTGCATCAATATTCATTAGGCAGATTGGTCTGTAACTTTTTTGCTGTCTTTTGTCTCTTCCTGGTTTAGGCATGAGTACCATATTTGTGCCATAGAAGGAATTTGGCATGATTCTTTCTTTCTTTATTTTTCCAAATAGTTTACATAGTATTAAATTTTTTTTTTAATGTTTGGTAGAATTTACTTGTGAATCTATCTGGCCTTGGAGATTTTTTCTTAGGGAGTTCATTGATGATTTCTTCAATTTCTTTTTTTTAATGGGCCAGTTGGGGAGTAGAACCAAGATGGTGGATAGTAGACACAATCTCCATATGTTTTCCTCCCAAATTCCCTCAAATCAACAGCAGATTAAGCCTCTGAAATGGTTTTGGAGTGACAGAACACACAAATATTTGGAGTACAACAAATTTTCTGAAGATACTTTGGAAGAACTTCAGAACTTCTTTTTTTCAGTTGGGCAGCAGGAGAGGCTGCTGAGCCCAGAGCACAGGACAGGGAGCCTGGGGCAAGGAGCTGGGGTGGGGACCCAGGATGTTGCTCCATAAGCATACCAGGCAATCTACTATGATGCTCTTAGGCTCATCTGTCCTGATTACAAGTTCAGCAGATTGTTGTAAGACACTGAAAAACAAATATAAAAGGCAAATTTTGAGCCCCTGTAAACTCCAGGACCCCAGAATGCAAGACCTGGCCATGCCTACTCAGCACCTGAAGTCAGTCAGAAATATGAGCCCCAGGGCAAACTGAAGTGGCTGTTGCCCTTTGCCTTAAAAGCAGACCTCAATCCTTAACAAAAATGAGTGAAAAAGCAAAAATAATTTTTACCATAGATAGCTTCTATGGAGAGAGAGAAGAACAGATCTCAAAACTTGAGGTTCCTGGGGCTCCAGATGAAGCCCCAAAGTGTGATATGAGTTGGTCCTCATTTCACAAGGCCCTCTTGAAAGAATTCAAAAAGGATATTAAAAGACAGTTCGAAGAAAAAAGGGGAAAGGAAATGAAATCTTTGTAAGAGTGTATGGAAAAGGAAAAACAGAAATTATCTGAAGAAAATGCCTTAAAATAGATATGAGGAAATGCAAAAAAGTGTATAACTCACTAAAAAATAGATCTGATGAAATGGAAAAGGCAAATAACACATTACAAAATAGGTATAAAAAACCAATTTGTTGAAAACAGATATTGTGAAATGGGAAAAAAATGCAATGAACAAAACGACTCGTTTAAAAATTCAATAGGCCAAATACAAAAGGAACTAAAGAAAGATAACTGAAGAAAATAATTCACTAAAAATTAGAATTGAACAAATGGAAATGAATGACTCAATTAAACATGAGGAATCAGCCAAAGAATGAAAAAAATAGAAGAAAATGTAAAATATCTTATTGGGAAAAAAACTAACCTGGAAAATAGATTTAGAAGAGACAATCTAAGGATTATTAAAATTCCTGAAAACCATATTGAAAAAAAAAGAGCCTATACATCATCTTTCAAAAAATCATAAAGGAAAACTACATTGATGTCCTAGAACCAGCAGGTAAAATAGTTATTGAAAGAATCCACCAATCACCTCCTGCAATAAACCCCAAAATGAAAACTCCAAAAAATATTATAGCTAAATTTCAGAATTATCAAATCAAGGAGAAAATATTGTGACCAGCCAGAAGGAAACAACTCAATGAGGAGACTTGTAGCAGGAGAAATTTCATATATGTAGATGCTTACTGACATAAAATAGAGAAAGAGAAGATCAATGAATTGGGCTTACAACTAAAAAAGCTGGAAAAAGAACAAAATAACCCCCCCCCAACTAAATACCAAATTTGAAATTCTGAAAATAAAAGGAGAGATTAATAAAATTGCAAGTAAGAAAACTATTAAATTAATAAATAAAACAGTATGTTTTATGAAAAAAACAACAAAATACATAAAATTTTAGTTAATTTGATTAGAAAAATAAAAGAAGAAAATCAAATTGTTAGTCTCAAAAATAAAAAGAGAGAACTTTCCACCAATTAAGAGGAAATTAGAGCAATAATTAGGAGTTATTTTGCCAAACATTAGCTCAATTAATTAGATAATCTAAGTGAAATGAAGGAATACCTACAAAAATATACTTTGCCCAGATTAACAGAAGAGGAAATAAATTACTAAAATCGTCCCATTTTAGAAAAGGAAATAGTACAAGTTATTAATCAGCTTCCTCAGAAAAAAATCTCCAGTCAGATGGATTCACATGTGAATTCTACCAAATATTTAAAGAACAATTAATTTCAATACTATACACACTATTTGAAAAAATAGGGAAAGGAGTCTTACCAAATTCCTTTTATGACACAGATATGGTGCTGATACCTAAACCAGGTAGGATAAAAACAAAGAAAGAAATGATAATACACCATGATCAAATAGTATTTGTTTCAGAAATGCAGGGCTGGTTCAATTTTAGTAAAACCATTAGCGCAATTGACTATATCAATAACAAAACTAACAAAAATCATATGATTAACTCAATAAATGCAGAAAAAGCATTTGATAAATTCCAGCACCCATTCCTATTAAAAACACTGAAAAATATAGGAATGAATGGACTTTTTAAAATGATCAGTAGCATCCATTTAAAACCATCAGCAAGCATCATATTCAATGGGGACAAATTATAACCATTTTCAATAAGATTAGGGGTGAAACAAGGTTGCCCACTATCACCATTTCTATTCAATATTGTATTAGAAATGTTAGCTTTTGCAATGAGAAGAAAAAGAGATAAAATATTAGGATAGGGAGGGAGGAAAACAAATTATCACTCTTTGAAGATGAGATGATAATATACTTAGAGAACCTTAGAGAATTAACTAAAAAACTAAAAGAAATATCACAACTTTAGCAAAGTTGCATGATACAAAATAAATACACATGAATCATCAATATTTTTATATGTTATCTACATAGACTGGTAGCAAGAGATACAAAGAGAAATTCCATTCAAAATAATTGTTGCTAGTATCAAATATTTGGGAACCTATCTGCCAAGGAAAAGTCAAGAACTATATGGACACAACTGAAAAACACTTTCCACACAAATAAAGTCAGATTTGTTCAGCTGGAAAAATATCAAATGCTCATGGGTAGGCCAAGTGAATATAATAAAAATGACAATACTACTTAAATTAATCTACTAATTTAGTGCCATACCAATCAACCTCCCAAGAAACTATTTTACAGATCTTAAAAAAATGATAACAAAGTTCATCTGTAAGAACAAAAGGTCAAGAATTTTAAGGGAATTAATGAAAAAAATATGCCAATGAAGATTGCCTTGCTGTGCCAGACCTAAAACTATATTATAAAGCAGTGGATATCAAAACCTTTTGGTACTGGCTAAGAAATAGATTGGTCAATTAATGGAATAGGTTAGGTTCACAGAACAAAATAGTCAATAACTATAGCAATCTAGTATTTGACAAACCCAAAGACCCCAGATTTTGGAATAATAATTCACAATTTGACAAAAACTGCTGGGAAAATTATAAACTAGTATGATAGAAACTAGGCATTGACCCACACCTAACATCATATAACAAGATAAGATGGAAATGGATTCATGATTTAAACATAAAAAGTGATGTTATAATCAAATTAGAACACAGCATAGTTTACCTCTCAGATCTGTGGAGAAGAAAGGAATTTGTGACCACAGAATAACCTGAGTGCATTATTGAACACAAAATAGATAATTTTGATTATATTAATTTAAAAACCTTTTGTACAAGCAAAACTAATACAGATAAGATTAGAAGGAAAGCAATACATTGGGAAAATATTTTTACATTTAAGAGCTCTGAAAAAGGCCTCATTTCTAAAATATATAGAGAATTGACTCAAATTTATAAGAATTCAAGCCATTTTGCAAATGATAAATGGTCAAAGGATATGAACAATTTTCATATGAAGAAATTGAAACCATTTCTAGTCATATGAAAAGGTGCTCCAAATCACTATTGATCAGAGAAATGCGCCATTAAGACAACTCTGAGATACCACTATACAACTCTCAGATTGACTAAGATGACACAAAAAGATAATGAGAAATGTTGAAGAGGATGTGGGAAAACTGGGACACTGATACATTGTTGATGGAATTGTGAAATGCTCCAACTTTTTTGGAGAGCAATTTGGAACTATGCTCAAATCACAATGTGCATATTCTTTAATCCAGCAGTGTTTCTATTGAACTTATATCCCAAAGAAATATTAAAGGAGGGAAAGGGACCCAAAAATGTTTGTGGCAGTCTTTTTTGTAGTGGCAAGAAACTGGAAATTGAGTGGATGCCCATCAGTTGGAGAATGGTTGAGTAAATTATGGAATATGAATGTTATGGAATATTATTATTCTGTAAGAAACGATCAACAGGATGATTTCAGAGAGGCCTGGAGAGACTTACATGAACTCGAGCTAAGTGAAATGAGCAACAAGAAGATTATACAAAGATCTATTCTGATGAACATGACTCTTTCCAACAATGAGATGATTAAGGCCAATTCCAATGATCTTGTGATGATGAAAGACATCTATTCCCAGAGAGAGGACTGTGGGAATTAAGTGTGGATCACAACATAGCATTTTCACTCTTTTTGTTATGGTTTGCTTGAATTTTATTTTCTTTCTCATTTTTTTTAACTTTTTAATCTAATTTTTCTTGTGCAGCAAGATAATTGTATAAATATGTATGTCTATATTGGATTTAACATATATTTTTACCATGTTTAACATATATATTGGATTACATCCCATCTAGGGGAGGGAGTGGGGGGAAGTGGGAGAAAATTGGAACACAAGGTTTTTCAAGGATCAATGATAAAAGATTATCTTTGCATATGTTTTTTTTGGGAAAAAAACTTCAAGAAAAGTAGAAGAAAAAAATCAAATCAAATCAAATCAAATAGGCCAACTTAAATAATTTTTTCCTCTTCTGTTAATCTGGGCAATTTATAAATTTGCAAATATTAATTCATTTCACTTAGATTGTCAGACTTGCTGTCATACAGTTGGTTGGGCAAAATAAAAACTGATGATTTACATGTATTTATTTCATATCCTGAAAATGCTAAAGTTTTAAATTATTTTAACTGGTTTTTAATTGATTATATAGTATATGGTATATTATCATATCTGAAAGAAATGATAGTTTTGTTTCCTCATTGTCTACTCTGTTACCATCAATTTCTTTTTCCTCTCTTAGTGCTATAGATAGCATTTCAAGTGCAATATTGAATAAAAGCGATGATAATGGGCATTCATGCTTCAGTCCTGATCTTATTGAGAAGACTTGTACTTTATCCCCATTATAGATAATGCTAATAGATTATTTTAGATAGATACCACACATCATTTTGAGAAAAGCTCCATGTATTTCTGTGCTTTCTAGTTTTTAATAGGAATATATAGTGGAATGGATTTTATCAAAAGTTTTTTCTGCATCTTTTGAGGTAATCATATAATTTCTGTTGGTTTTGTTATTGTTATGGTCAATTATGCTGATAGCTTTCTTAATATTAAAAGAACCTTATATTCCTGGTATAAATCTTACCTGGTCATAGTGTATGATTACTATGATATATAATTGTAAAATCCTTGCTAGTATGTTATTTAAAATTTTTACATCAATATTCAGAGAAATCAGTCTAAAATTTCTCTGTTTTTGTTCTTTCTGGTTTAGGTTTTAATACCATATTAATGTCACAGAAGGACTCCTTCACTTGTTTTTTTTCCAAATACATTATATAGTTTTGTAATTACTTGTTCTTTAAGTGTTTGGAAAAATCCATTTATGAACCCATATAATTCTACAATTTTTTTTCTTAGGCAGCCCATTGATTGTGCAATTTCCTTTTTCTAAGAAATGGTTATTTAAATATTGTATTTACTCATCTATTAATGTGGTAGATTTCTGTTAATCTGGTAAATTGCAGCATCTTTAGATTATCCTCCATTCTCTTCTCTGATACTTCCAGGATCCTTGTACAGGCCTTTATCACATCTTGTTTAGACTGTTACAATAGCCAGCTGATGGGTATGCCAGACTCAAATGTATCCACTCCAATCCATTCTTGATTTAGCTGCCAAAGTGATTTTCCTAAAGCACAAATTGATTCTATCCCTTCTCTTCTGTGCCACTCCCTCTACTTAATACACTACAGTAGTTCATTATCACCTCCAGGATCAAATAAAAAAGTTTGTATATTTAATGTTAAAAATTCTTTATAACCTTTTCTTACGCTCCTATTTTTCTTTTCTTCAATTATCTTATCTGTCCAATAAGCAGATGACTTCTCATTTTTTTCCAGTTTAATATATAGCATTCCAATTGAGGGATGCCCATCAAAAGAGGAATGGTTAAATAATAAGTAGTATATGATTGCAATGGTATATTATTTTGATATAAGAAATGATGAATAGGATTGTTTCAGGAAAACCTGGCAAGACTTAAATTAAATGATGCAAAGTGAAGTGAGCAGAACCAGAACATTGTGCATAGTAACAGCAATATTGTAAAATTATCAATTGTGAATGACCTAGCTATTCTCAGCAATATACTGATGCAAGACAATTCCAAAGGATTCATGATGAAAAATGCTATCAATATCTAGAAAAATAACTAATGAATACTATATTTAATTTTCTTTACTTTTTTCTATTTTTTTCCTTTTGATCTCTTTATTTTTTCAAAACAGGACTAATATGGGAATACATTTTATGTGTTTAAACATATATAACTTCTATCAAATTGCTTACCAACTTGAGGAGGTGGAAGGTCAAGAAGAAAATTTGGAACTCAAAAAATTTTAATTGATCATTTTAAAAAGTTGTCTTTACATGTAATTGGGAAAAAATAAAATTGATGTTCTGGGATGATTATGATCAATCACTACCCTGAAAGACCTGTGATAAAAAATCCTATCCATACCCAGGAAAGGAACTTATTGTGTCTGAATACAAGTCAGAGCATTCTCCCTTTCTTTCTCTCTTCCTTCCTTCCTTCCTTCCTTCCTTCCTTCCTTCCTTCCTTCCTTCCTTCCTTCCTTCCTTCCTTCCTTCCTTCCTTCCTTCCTTCCTTCCTTTCTTTCTCTGTTTCTTTCTTTCTCTTTCTTTCTTTTTCTCTCTGTCTCTCTCTATGTGTTTCTCTGCCTGTCTCTCCCTCTGTGTCTATCTCTCCCTCTCTCTGTGTCTCTTTCTGTGTGTTTCTCTTTCTCTGTCTCTGTCTCTGTCTGTCTCTCTCTCTCTCTGTCTTTCTCTTCTTTATTTTGAGTGTTTTTTGGGGGTGAGAGATACATGTTTTCTTTCACAACATGGCTTTTTACATAACTTCATATGTGTTTTTAATGGGGGTTGGGGATAGGCATAAGGGAGAGAGTCTGGACCTCAAAAGTCAGGAAGACCTGAGTTCAAATCCTGTCTCAGACATTTCACTGCTGTGTGACCCCTTAAAAAATCTCTATTTATCTCAGTTTCCTCAATTGGAAAATGGGGATAAGAATAGCAATGTTATTGTGAAAATCAAATGAGATATTATTTGTAAATGTGCTTAACAAATGCCTGGCACACAACAAACATTATATAATTGCTTCTCTTCCCCTTTCTTTTCCATCAATGGATTGAGTATATCTAATAAGCACTGGTAAGAAAGAATTTACCTGAAAATCTCAAAAATCCAATCAGAAAGGGCTTTAAACTGAAAATTAAATATAAAAGAGGAAGAGAGGAAACTGCCTATTTATATATTAACCTAATTAGAAAATATGGAGAATATCTGTAAAGTTAGGAGAACAATAATAGTTAATATATGCAAGGATAAGTCTGAGGTAACAAAACCCCAAAGAAGAACCAATTATAAGAGCTATAGCTTCAAGTGTTTATATATAAACTCAAAAAGTATAGATTAAAAACAAAATGAAAGAAAGAAACATTTAAGTAGTTATTATCTACCAGGCATTGAAAAACATCAGAGACACAAATGAAAAAGTGATTCGGTATTTACACTAAAGGGCTGGACATTGTAATGGGGGAGATAGGATGCACAAGGGATGGATGGTCAGGGAAAGGAGTTTGGGGAGTCACAGAGATGAGTGAAGTCACAGGCTAGGTAATCACAAAGGAAAGAGGAAGACATATATATACCCACAGTGTTGTACATTGCAAGATTTAGGAACACAGATTTAGAGTTGAAAAAGTCTTCACAATCCATATAGTATAAAAACTTATTTTAAAGATGTGGAAATGGAGTCTAATAGAGTGATTTGCCTAGGATCAGCTAATGGTAAGTAAAAAATACAGATCAGATTTGAACCTCAGCCCTCTCTAAAGCTAATATTCTTTCCACTCTATCAGGGCAAGATCGTTCTAATGCAATCTAAGCATCCCTCCCTCCTAAAATTATTGTTCACTTCAAAAAGATTCTTTTAATCAGACAACAGAGTGAGCTATCAGCTAATTACCAAAAGATGATGTGGCAGATAGAGGATCAGTCTCAGAATTAGAAAGACTTGGGCTGAAATAAAACTTGTTACATATACTAGCTATATAATCTTGGGAGAATCATGCAAATCTCTTAAAATAATAAATTGTAGTACAGTTGCATTAGTAGAGAGGATTGGAGGCAAGAGAATCCCAATGAAATGCCAATGAATTCACATCACTAGACCAAATATATATATATGTGTGTGTGTATATATATATATATGTGTATATATATACACACACACATATATATATATATACAAACATATATATATGCAAATGAGGAATACAGCAAGGAAACAAGTATTTGCTAAGTGATTACAATATGTCAGACACCGTACTAACAGCTTGATAATATCTCCTTTGATTCTCATAACTCTGAGAGAAGGGTGCTAATATTACCCTCATTTTATAGTTGAAGAATTTGAGTCGGACAAAGGCTAAATGACTTGACCAGGATCACACTGGTAGTAAGTGTCTGACACTGGATTTGAATTCAAGTCTTCCAGACTTTAGGCTGAGTGCTTTTATCCAATGCAGTTTAATGCCATATTAAATGAGTTTTTAAGTATACCACTCACCCACTTTGGCAATCAGATCAAAGCTGCAGTTACAATCCTGTTTGAGGGGAAAGAAGAAAAAGAAGGGGAAAGGAAGACAAAGGATAGGAAGGGGAGAAAAAGGGAAACATTGGTGGTAAAGAAATAAAAGAACAGAAACATCATTATCATGAAGAATAACCACTCTTTTCCCTCCTGTGACTTACTCCTCCAAGTGTTATTAACTAAATAATATTTTCTCGATATATCAGCATATATAACTATCATATAAATCAGCATATATCTACATAATATCATATATATAGCATATAACAACATAATGCCTCCCTGAAATTACGGAGTCATAGAGTTTTTGGAGGGTATGAATTTTAAAGATATCTCAATTCCCTTAAAAGTTTATAATTGCAGAATTATCCTCAACTCCTCAATTTTTCTAAACCCCATATCCAATCAATTATCAATTTGTGATCCTATTTATAAAAAAATCACTTGCTTCTGTTCCCTTCTCTACATCCCCATGGACACCACCCTTGTTTAAGTACCGTCACCTTCCATGGAGATTACAATATCTTTATTGGTCTCCCTGCCTCAAATGTACCCCCTCTCCAATTTATCTCCTATACAATTGCCAAATTGATATTCCTAAACCCAAGGTATGATCAGGCCATTCTCCTGCTCAATACATTTCATTGATTCCCCCCTACCTATGGGATCAAGTATAAAACTCTTTGGCATTGAAAGTTTTTTATAGCTTGATTCCAAACATATTTATGACATAGTCATATTGGCCTTTTTGCTGTTAATCATATTATATCAGTGCCTGTCCCCATCTGCATGGACTGTCTCATATATCTGAAATTCTACTACTAGAATACCCAGCTTTCTCCAAACCTCTGTGTGACTACCCAAATACTAAGGCTACCCCCCTTACATTTACATTGTATTTTGTATCTACTTGTATTTCCCTTAATAGAATGTATGAGTCTCAAGGCTGAGAATCTTTTTTTTTTTTCATCTTTGTGTTCTCAGTGTATAGTCTATAGTTGGTTGATTTTTACAGGTGAAGAAACTGTCTCAAAGACTTTGTCCAAATTCATTCACTATTCTAGTGGAAGATACATTATATATTCTAAAATCAGATCTCTGACCTCTCAAACCAATGCTATTTCCTTGATCCTTCTCTCTATACTCAGTTAGACAACTACATTTCAAATTGTCTGAGAAAGACCCATCCAGATAAGCTGGAATTATGAAAACTTGTACATGATTAGCTGGAGGTCAAATGACACTCAAGTTCACTAATGGCTAGAATATGATCTTCTTTTTTCTCCTTTTATCAGTGAGAGTATATCATCTACTGTCCCTTCATGCATGGACTATGAACAAGAAATAAATTTTTCATCAGTTATAAACAGATATATCAAAGATGGACCTTTTCTCATTCCAGTAATTACATTGCTGGGTACATTCTAGACTCCCTATCTTTTCCTCTCTCCAAATTCTATAGGAAGGGCAGAAATTAAATAAAACTTTGAATTTGAAACCAGGATTATATTGAATTCCGGTTATCCCTCATTCCCCCCCAAAAAAAAGCTGTCTTCTTAACTGAGCAAAAATTTCCATTTTCCCCCTCAAACTATTAATATTAAGATACAATCACAGAAAAAAAAGCTGAGCCTTAGAATATATCTCCTTGCTGAATAAGTGACAAAAAGTTAAAAGCAGTAATTTAGGAAACTTAAATGTGACAGTGTATGATAGATGTGCGCTGGCAAGGCAAGAAAATGAGAAACATTAAAATCATATATTAGAATAGATCAAGCTCAACATACCAGTTTATGTCAGCAAGTTTCTTTTGATATGTCAAGTCCCTATAGGGCTAGAACTCAAGTCGACTTTGAAGATATATTTTAAAAGGAATGTGTTTATGTTTAGGAACTTAATAAGGCCATGTGTGCAGAGAAACGAGGAGAAAAATCAAACTGAATGTATTATTGTTTCACTTGCTGCACAATTTCTCTGAGCTTGGTTTTTACAGAGTGTCTCTTCACCCTTTCGAGAACCTTACCTGATTGGGGCAAATGTATTTTCTAGATATTCTTTTCCCTTTTATCCATCTATTATTTTGACACTGAGTCCAAAACCAGCAAAAGAATTAGCTGTTTGGAAAATGGAGGGAGGAGGAGAGTACTGACCATCTCAGAGGAAACATCCTTATTCTTAGCCTGTCAAAACATCCTCAGGGCAATATATGTGCCTGATTTAGGGGGTATCAAGACCAACTCAAGTGTCCACCACCCTCAGGGTCTAGTGAAATCAGTTTATGACTCAGAGAATTTTCTTTTAAAGATATTCCAAATCCTATCTTGAATACAAGCCAGATATTCAAGGGGAATCTGCATCTCTGTCAGTGTCCAGAAATCCATAATACTGTAGAACAGAAGGTCACTCAGCTATAAATAAATAGATTTGTTCATTGACTCCATGCCATGGCTCCATTTTAAATGCCACTATGTAGACTAGCAAACACACAGAGGAGAAAGGCATTTGTTTGTCTGAAATTCTATAATTAAAATCTGAACAAAGAGCACTTGCCCTTTCCGAATGAAATCCAGTAGAAGCTCTGATAGCAGCTTGCTTCCGATGGCCAGATAAAACAATTGGGAAGTAAAAAAAAAATCTTCAAAAACAAAGAAAATGACCACCTAGATTATAGTAACTACATTTCATTTAATTATAGGAGGTCAAGGTGATGCCTTTTTTTCAATGAGGTTAGCATCTCTGTTTAGAAAAGAAAAGATGGCTGCTCTCAATATACAATATAAATCTGTATCACAACAACATTTGCTCACAAATCTCAACTTTAGTCATTGAGGTCTGGATAATGTTAAATCTTGGAAGAATGAAGCAGAAATTAATAACATTGCTAGTCACTAAATGCTTGGCACTCTTGAATGCCAAGGACTCTTAATACCTTAAGCGTGTACAGTACATGGCAGCTCTTTAAATCAGGTTAATGATCAAGCTCCTTCTGTTGTTTGGAAGATTTAACATAAAGTTGACTTTGAGTGTTGTTGTAGAGGTGAAACCATGTTTCTGAAGATTACTTCAAGTAGACTTGATGAACTTTGGATCTCTTGTCCCATATTCATAACAAGTAAGTTTAGAAAATGGTATTAATTATCAGAATTCAGTTACCAGTTCATTCTGTTTCATTCACATATGAACATCAACTACAAAAGAATGTAAAAGTTATGACCTACCTCAACAGCCAGGATTCCCCTGACCACTTAATCACAAATCTGAAGTATGCAAGAAATGTTAGACTAATGGTAGAGCTGCAATTTTTTTCCAGATGATAAATCATAGAGATGCTGTTTCTTAAATTAATATCTTGACAATTATTTTTATTCCTCATGAGTGAAAGTGGGCTTTGGCCTTGGGATGTGGTGAGGAATAAACAAGGATATACATACATATTCTAGACACACATATACATACATATTCTAGACACACACAGACATACTCACATATGTATAATTTATGTATGTGTACATGTGCATGGATAGAATCCATCAATGCAATCCCTATACATCTATATATGTATATATATATAATATGTGCATATACATATGCATATATATATACATAAAGACAGTTAAATGTTTTAAGCTAAACAACATCTGCTCTGGAAAGAAAATTGTTTGGCATCAGAACTTCTGGTTCTGATACTAACCTGTTGGATAACCTTGGGCCACACTGAAAATTTTCCAAGTCTCCGTTTCTTCTGATCACATGGGGATAATATTGTAAGCCAAATTTGTTCCAAAAGGTTGTTGGGATAGGGATGAGGGGGTAGGAATGTAAAATGAGAATGTATAAGAACACAATCTAAAACAATCTGTGACTTTGAATAAGACACTAACTTTTTTTTATTAAAGCTTTTTGTTTGCAAAACATATGCATGGGTAATGTTTCAACACTGACCCTTGCAAAGCCTTCTTTCCAAGTTTTTCTCTCCTTTCCCCCACTCCCTCCCCTAGGTGGTAGGTAGCTCAATACACATTAATTATGTTAAAATACATGACAAATCGAATATATGTATATATATTCATACAGTTATCTTGCTGTACAAGAAAAATCAGATCTACAAGGAATAAAACCTGAGAAGGAAAACAAAATGCAAGCAAACATCAACAAAAAGCATGAAAATGCTATGTTGTGGTCCACACTCAGTCCCCACAGGCCTCTCCCTGGATGTATATGGCTTTCTTTATCACTGAATAATTGGAAGTGGTTTGAAACATTTCATTGTTGAAGAGAGCCAAGTCCATCAGAATTGATCACCATATAATCTTGTTGCCGTATATAATGATCTCCTGGTTCTGCTCATTTCACTCAGCATCAGTTCATGCAAGTCTCTCCAGACCTCTCTGAAATCATCCTGCTGGTCATTTCTCACAGAACAATAATATTCCATAACATACATATACTATAATTTGTTCAGCCACTCTCCAATTGATGGGCATCCATTCAGTTTCCAGTTTCTAGCCATTACAAAAAGGGCTGCCACAAATGTTTTTGCACATGTGGGTCCTTTTCCTTCCATTGCTGGGTCAAAGGGTATGCACAGTTTGATAACTTTTTGAGCATAGCTCCAAATTGCTCTCCAGAATGGTTGGATCTGTTCACACTTCCACCAACAATGTATCAGGGTCCCAGTTTTCCCACATCCCCTCCAACATTCGTCATTATCTTTTCCTGTCCTCTTAGCCAATCTGACAGGTGTGTGGTGGTACCTCAGAATTGTCTTAATTTTCATTTCTCTGATCAATAGTGATTTGGAGCAACTTTTCATATGACTACAAATAGTTTTAATTTCATCCTCTGAAAATTGTTCATATCCTTTGACCATTTATTAATTGGAGAGTGGCTTGAATTATAAATATGAGCCAATTCTATATATATTTTAGAAGTGAAGCCTTTGTCAGAACCCTTAAATGTAATAATGATTTCCCAATTTATTGCTTCCCTCCTAATCTTGTCTGCAATAGTTTTGTTTGTACAAAAACTTTTTAACTTAATATAATCAAAATTATCTATCTGGTATTCAATTAAGAGTTCCAGTTCTTCTTTGGACACAAATTCCTTCCTTCTCCACAGATCTGAGAGGTAAACTATAATTTGCTTATAATATCATTCTTTATATCCAAATCATGAACCCATTTAGATCTTAGCTTGGTATGTGGTGTTAGGTGTGTATCAAGCCCTAATTTCTTCCAGACTAGTTTCCAATTTTCCCAGCAGTTTTTATCACATAGTGAGTCCTTATCCCAGAAGCTGGGGTCTTTGTGTTTGTCAAACACTAGATTGCTATAGTTATTGCCTAGTTTGCCCTGTGATTCTATCCTATGCCACTGATCGACTACTCTATCAGCCAGTACCAAATGGTTTTGATGACTACTGCTTCATAATATAGTTTTAGATCTGGCTCAGCTAGGCCACCTTCATCAGCATTTTTTTCAATAATTCCCTTGAAATTCTTGACCTTTTGTTCTTGAATAAGACACTAACTTGCACCAGAATTCCCTTACCAGTATCCTTTATGGCTTGAAATTTTTGTCCTGTCATTTCCTATCCTATTCCCTTATTAAGATAGAAAGTACAATATAAATTTAGGGGCCTATCTGATTTTACAGATAGACTAGGTCATCCTTATGACCATTGAATCATTACCAACCCAAACCACTGGAGCAACATGTTGGCCGCCTTCCTGCTTCTCTAACAGGGAAGGGAAATGAAGCCCAGAGACTTACACACTGTCACCCAAGTACTAAGTGGCAAGATTTGAATTCAGGTTTTCTCCCTCAAAATCTAGCCTTCCTTCTATTGCATTATTCTGTCCTGAGAGGAGTAGTTGCCCATGTCACTTTACTTGAGATCCAGCTAAAGATTAAGATATGATTAGAACAAGTATAGATTTTGTTGGAATATAGACAATTTTTGCTGAAAAGACAGGTGGGAGGCATAGGAGACAAGGCACTCCAAGTTAAACTCCTACTTTTAATTAATGAGAAAACAAAATAATTGTAGAGAGTTAATTCAAAAGCAACATGAATTCTCTGGTAAACAACAACAACAACAAGCAACAATAAATTGTAGCTGTAACCATTCTTTCAAATCCAACAATAGATCTTCCTATAGCTACAAAGAGGAATTGAACTATTTTCTCACAAAGAAAGGATGGCAAATGGTATTACCAATATAGCAATAATACATAGGTATGTGAAATTCATTTTATGTGAAATTCATTTTTCTTTTTTCTCTATTTTTTTATTTTAAAAGTGGAATTAGATCCATATAAAAAACTCATGAAAAATCCACGCATGAAAGAACCTGTGGAAGAGGGTAAAAAAATATATTCGAATGAGACTCAATGAAAAGATGAGCCAAAAGCAAGTAGCATGCAGACTAATGGGACAACCCACACAACCCATCAGTGGCCAGGCAGGCCCGGCTGCATCTCCAGAATCATCAACTCATGTGCAAGTGGCGTCTGCCAGGGAGCCAGATGCTGCTTCAGGAAAACAGTGGCTGAAAGCTTGGCATCTGGTGATGTTGATGGCCAGCCAGGAGTTATAGGAACAAAAGGAAACATTTTCTTCAGCCAATGACAATTGCATATATTCTGTATAATTGGTTATTTAAAAACAACCACAACCAAAAAATACAAATGGAAACAAGTCTTTTAAAAAAATGGAGATTGCTCTTTGATTCTGAAATTCAGCTTTATTATCCTCATGTTCCCAAATAAAAAGACATTGATAAGAAAGGATCCTTCTTAGAGATACTATAAGTATAGAATAATCTGGGTTTTTAAATAACTAGAAATATAAAGTTATGACAAAGAAATCAATCCTTATTGTACAACTGCTTACACAGATATAGTTTAATACAGCATCTTTTAGCAGAGTGCCTTTTAAACAAATGGGAATTTGTCTTTAAGGAAACAAAGGATTTTTTTTTCTATTTGTTCCCAAATGCAATTGGCTCTGTATTATAGCAGTGTGTGTCCAGTTATTGTAATTGCAATAAAGTTGAGAATACATTAAAACAGCAGACTGGAAAGTTCCCCCCACCACCTCACCCAAGAAAGGCAAGAGTACAGTCAATGACATCTCTCATTTCCCCTGAAAGAGACAAAAAATGAAATCCTAACTGCACTCTAATCTTCTCAATGAAACAAAAAGATGGCAACCAAACAAACAGCTTAGCATCATTATATACTATAACCATCTTAAATTGCTGAGACAAAATGGTAAGAATTGACTGTTTTAAAATATTAGATAAGTAGAAATTGTTACTGGGGGAAGATAATAGCTATCAGACTCGAGGAAGCAGTGTACATTCTCCCAAATCCAACTAAGTAATGAGATTAGATCCCAAGAATCTCAATCCCCCTCCCCTCCATGTTTCAAAAAATAAAGGAACAGCATCCCGTGGATAATTAAGAGTGGCTTCTTTACCTTTTTAAAGCTTTTGGACTCCTCAGAATTACATTTTTAATTTATTAAATTAAATACTCAAGGATTGCAAATGAAACCAATTACGGTAAAATACAGTTACAAATTTAAAAAAAAAAACAGCAACAGCTACAAGTTCAGTCTCAATGTCAATGACTCTAGAGCTTGAATAACATTGTAAATGATAATGATGATGATGATGATGATGATGATGATGATAAATAGCTAACATTTATTTGGCATTTTAAGGTGTTTTAAGCACTTCAAATAACTCCTCTAATAATCACAGGAATTTTAGGAGGTAGATAAATATTATTATCCCCATTTTATGGATGAAAAAACACAGACAAGGAGGCCAAGTGACTTTTCCAGCATCATACAGCTAGCAGTTTAAATCAATACTTGAACTCAGGTCTTTTTGATTCTAAGTCTAACATTCTACCTATCAAGCTATGTTACTCCCTCTCCTAAATAATCTCAGCAGATGGGAAGGATCATTCTTACAGCTTTCTCCCAGATCACCCTCTTTATCATTTTCTATATTATATGCCCCTAAATCTTTGTTGCCATCAGTCCCTTCTTGGCCATTGAAACACCGTACTTGACACTCTGAGAAACAAAACTTTTTTTTTCTAATCTATTTCAGATGGGAAGGGTAAAAACAACATTTGAATAAGTAATTAATAGGAAAAGAAATATCAAACAAAAGAATGTACAAAGTGTACAAAAACATAAAGCTGCTCTTTCTTTTAATTAGCTTTCTCATGATCCTTAGGGCAGGTTCAAAGACCCTTTCCCTTCTCCAAATCTTTCCCTCATTTCTACTAATCAGTAGGAAAAGGTAATGAGAAGGGTGAAGGAAGTTTATTGTGTGTTTTCTGGTTTGCTATTTGATACAATAAGTCTAGGGTGCTCTTGAAATACAATTCTAAATTTCTTCAAAGGTTCCTTATGCAATCAACAATTTAATAGGTAACTTTTTGGGTGGTAAAGGGCAAAAGAAGAAGTATGAAAATTCAATAGAAAAAAATAAATTTCTGTATAGACACAGACTATTGGAAAAGCTGTGCTAAATTTTTTTAATTGTATTTTTTTAATAAAAGGTCAAAAAAATGATTCCTTTTCTGTGTGTTCTGAAAGTATGCTCACTAGCCTTGACCAAGGTCAGTCACCTTTATTCATAATTGGTAAGCAGCTGATGATACAGACTCTTCTTTCCTTTCTATCTGTGAAATTTAACTGATTAGCTTCTTCCTATACATTTATGGTTTCTGTGTAGTGTGATACCATTATGGTTTCCTTTACTATTAAAGGAATGGCAATGGGAAATCAAAACTCCAAATATGTTTATCCAATTTTATTGTCCCACCTAAATAACTAGCCACACATCTGCCAGGTGTCATGTTCAGATCTTTAAAAGATCATGGACTTGAAAACATTTTGTGGGAAATCCCCTTAGGTACCTGCAGAAATGATTGTTGGAATCAAGAGCAGAATGAAATCAGTTCTCTGAGTTCTTAGGAAAATTTTTACAAAAAAAGAACATCAAACCAAATTCTGAGCAAGAAAACAAAAAAATCAGTGAGATATTTCCCCAGTATGTTAAGTAGATAAAAAGAGAACTCTGTGGATATTGGGGTGGGGCTGGTCAGCGGGAAAGCCAAGAGGACTGAATTGCTGGTCAGAAAGAACAGAAAACCATAAAGACAAAAGCTGAATACAGACATCCAACCCACCTATGAGCAGAGCCCAAGGGTAAATAAAGTCTGAAGTCAAGAAACAGGCTGAGGAAATGAGCAAACAACAACAAAGAACCTGACCATGAAAAGCTCCTTCAACAACAGGGAAGTTGAAGACACAAATTGAAAAGAAAATGACTTGAAAACATCTACAAGTAAAGCCTCAAAGAAAAATTCAGATTGGACACAAACCTCCCAAGAATTTTTATGATAGGTAGAGAGCAAAGTAGAAAGGTAATGGACCCCAAAGTAGAGAACTTATTATTACCATCCATATGTTGAGGGTATATGATGATGATTTACTATTCAGATCCTGAAATGTGAAATAAAGGGAGGGCAAAAAGGCAGGAAATCACTGGCATTTCATAGATTTCACAATCATAATCTTCATTGGGATGTGCAGATCTATCCCAACAATTTAAAATGGAATTTGTAGGGGAAGACATTAATTTTTTTTAATGCCATGGATTTTCCCCAAGTATTCATGGACTCACAAACTATAGTTATTCAGCCTGCAGATTTGGAATTACATACATAGCAAATTAAGCCAAAGCTCTCTTCTAGCTCAACATTTGAAAACCAAAATTCGAGACCAAAAAAAAAAAAAAAGTTGTCAGTTTAGAAATGAGGTTTTCAGTTCTGTCATTTGTAATGAAGCCTTCCTAACAAGGGATAAAGGATTAACATCACAGCAAACAACTGCAGTACATTAAAAGAATATTAAGGTTGTGACAGAAAACAATATCAGTAAAGAAATTCCTCAGGAAAAGGAAACGGCACCATATGTGCCTCCAACACCGAGATGCAAGAGGGGGCATTAGGAAAGTAGTTAAGGAGGCTCCCCATTGTGCCCAGGAGTTAGAAGACATATGGCACATTTGCCCTAACTTGTGAGATTTGATTGTTCTCTGCCACAATCTCAACTTTTTTTCCAAAGCGGCTTTTGAAGGAGATAATAATTACTATGCAAAAATCAGTAATGCAATTCCCTTTATAACAAGGGAGAAGGAGGAAAGGAAGGAGGCAATTTGGTACAGCACAAAGTTCTTTTAACTACAAGTCAGGAGACTCAGTTCCTGCCTTCTAACTAGATCTTTTTCATTGGACAAGCCCCTTTACCTAGGAAACTCTCAATCTTTATGGTGAAAATTTTCTTGGTTTCTGTAAAATAGCTTTTAAAATATTTTATAACTATTTAAATATTATTGGTGCCATTTGGAAATCTGTGTATTTTATGTTAAGCATTTTTAAATATTATTCTGAGAAAGGGCCCAAAGGTTTCACTGAAGTTCCATGGTTTCATGAAGGTCATTGAAGGTTTATGATACAAAAATGTTAAGAACCACTGTGCTACATGCTCTCTAGGGTCCCCTCTAGCTATGGCATTTGGGGATTCTATTATTCTAGTTTGAAGGAAGAAAAAGTGTTCTTGAGATGGAAAGGTAATCCCAGGATGGTACAGAATATATAATGTTAAAGAAGTTGTCCTCATCTATACTCAACAATGACAAATGTGAGGCTGGCTTTAAGAAAATCTTTTATTTATAAATTTGACATATAACTATTGTGAGACACACCAAATAGCATATAATCTAGCCTGCTTAAGATTTTGAAGTCCTGAAAAAGTACATCTGGGGTTTTCATATGGAGTGTATGAATTTGATTTTTTTCTTTAATGGTGAGAAATTTTTCTATATTGTTAGTTTCCTTTTTTTGTTCCCATGTATTTTATTTTATGCATTTTCAAACATTATGAAGAGTAGTCAATAGACTAGACAAGTCTACCAAAAGAGTTACACACAAAAAGTTAAAAATTCTTATTTTACATTTTACATTTTACATTCCATTACATGTAATGGAAAACATTACATGGTTTCCACAGCAGCTTCTCAAATTCTATTACTTTTTATAAAGATACAAATTACAGCATACATCTATGATTAACTGTCTGGGAAGTTTGCCTCAGAAACTCTTTAGTTCTAGTTAACATTGGCAGATGAAAATCACAGTTGAAGTACATTTTGGTAGTTTTACAAATCAAGTTAAAAGATTTCATCCAAAGTCACATTTGAATTATTTCAAAGGATTCATCCCAAAGAGAATTTTTCATGAACCCATTTATCACTTAGAAGTGTCTGTGTGTGTGTGTGTGTGTGTGTGTGTGTGTGTGCAGTGAGATGCATTTGCCAGCACTTGAGAATGCTGTAGAGCTGCTCTGAGGCTTCAATCAGGAACCACTCCATGTTAGAGCCTTTGCATCGGGATACCAAACAATCTAATTGTATCTTGGGAAAGAAAAGTAGGACTTCTCCATGTATTTCAATTTACTATTGGAAAGTAGCACATCCCTGAAGGGCAACCCATAGACATCAAACATCCATTCAAAACAGACTTGATAAACAAAGCATTGAAGTTTGGGGCATTTTAAAAAAAATTTCAGATGGTTCAAAACTCAGTTTCTTAGGAGAGCCTCCATCATTGATCATGCAATTCCTTTGAACATATTTTTCTCTGTCTCTTGAAAGCTTCACACTTTTGTTGTACTGTTTTGTGGATATTATCAAAATATTTCATGTAAGATGTATCTGGAATATATACTCCCTTGAGGCTGGAGTCATATTAAAGTAAATTCAATGCACCAGCCTATCGAGATCTTTGGGGATCCTGACTCTATCAGCCCATGTATTTTGCTATCTGCCTTAGCTTTGTGTCATCTATAGTAAGTGAGGTCTTTTTTTTCTCCTACAAAATGTTGTAAAGGAATGGTAAATACCTTGCTGAAACTCAGATATATTATGTATGCATTATCCTGATCGTTTAGTAATCCTATCCAAAAAAATAATAAATTTAGTATGATATGACTTCTTAATGAACTCATGCTAGCTCATAGTAAAAATGGTGCCCAGTTCTCACATACCCTCACTTTTACAAGGTATTTTAGAATTTTACTGATCTAGAGTTTGCAGGATCTATATAACTTTTTGGAAAAGTGGGACAGCATTTTTTCAATACCAAGTTCTGTAGAACCCCTTATCTTCTCTATTATTCCTTAGAGATTATCATCAATTATTCAGCAGTCACATCTGCTGATCCTCTAGTTCCCTGGAATATAAAATCATGAGATTTAGATCAGGAAAGAATCCTATAAATCATCTATACCAACCCATTCATTTTACAGTCAAGGGCATCAAAGTTCAGAGAGGTAAATGAGTTCTCCAAGGTTACACAGCTAATAGGAATATTCTTTCAGGCCAAATAACTTGAAATTATTTTGGGATTGTTGAGTGTCTTCTTACTATTTATTCTATCACCTATGTTGTTGTTTAGTCATTTCAGTCATGTTTGACTCCTCATGACCTTGTTTGGTGTTTTCTTTGCAAAGATACTAGAGTGATTTGTCCTTTCCTTTTCCAAATCATTTTACAGATGCGGAAACTGAGGCAAACTGGATTAAGTGACTTGGTAAAGGTCCAATTAGTAGGAATCTGAGAGCATATTTGAACTCAGGAAGATGACAGAGAGAGAAAGAGTAAGAGCGAGAGAGTGAGAGAGAGAGAGAGGGAGCAAGAGAGAGATAGAAGAAGAAGAAGAAGAAGAAGAAGAAGAAGAAGAAGAAGAAGAAG